>CAJVPN010000237.1:0-35451 GCA_910592215.1 Entrophospora candida
AAACTAGATGATGGACCAGTTCACGAAATCATGATCTAATCCAAAACTAGCGCTTTGTGTTACCCATCCAATTATTTTTATTGGATTGGTCGTTTTATAAAAAATTTGAGATTAAAAAATTCTGAAAAGAATTGTACATCTCATTTATCCTGTTGCCAACATCTTCAAAAGTTTTCCTAGATTTGTTGGTTCAAAAATTTGAAAATGACTTTTTTTTTGATTCAACATATCTTCGATGCCAATTCACTAGCGAATTATCATAATAAATTACGACATTTTCACTGCGCTCTTGGCAAATTGATTATATTAGTAAGTTTACCTAGCAGGTAAGCATACACAACGTTAATCTTTCGAATTAGTGTACATAAATGTAACTAAATTCATATTTTATTATGGTTGCTAAAAATCGTTAAAATTGAAGATGTGTTCTTAAACCCATCATTCAATAACAGAAAATAGCTAAAATGCCTACAAATAAAAAAACTATATTTATAATAGATTGAATGCACACAAACTCAATTTTAATTGAATTTTTTTTTTTTTTCTTATAATAACCTAAATGTGGCTTGCACAATAATTACAGATTTCCCCAATTAAACAAACATGTGTAAAATCACTGCGACCATAAACGTTCATTCATAATCCATATATATCCGAAGTTGAAGCGCTCATATCCAAGATACTTCCAAATTTGTATTCAATGAATTATTGAAATTTGTTTTTTTAATGATAGTTGTATTCGACTATCTATTGTTTTAATATTTGTTATATTTATCACTATAAGTTACACCGTTGTTGCATAAAAAATAACTTTGTTTTTTAGATAAAAGAAAAGTATCGTTTTTCCAACAATGATTTTTCTTTGACATATTCAGAATTCTAATTGAAAACATCTAGTTAAATATTCCAGCAAGGATAATAGCCAGTTCCTAAATAATTAACTGTCGGTTCCCAATAATTATTGTTATTATATTCTAATTCATTACTATATTTATACCATCGCGTAAAAAAATATACTGAAGGTTATTTGCTTTACCTAAAATATAAGCGTTCTCCTCCTTTGTTTCTTCGTTAATCTTTTTTTCTTTAACGTGCCCAGGAATAATAGATGGTTTCAATCAGATCCTGTTTGACTCCAGACATCTTCTCCGTGTTTCTCTTTTTCTATTTTCTTTGTTTGTTTGTTTGTTTGTTTGTTTTTTGTACTGTTTTTATAGTTACACCATCGCATAAAAAATTTTTTTATTATCAAAAAAAAATTTTCTTTACTTTTTTGAAAAATTTTTATTTTGAAAAGTTTTTATTTTTATGAAAGTTTTTATTTTTATGAAAATTATTGAAAAAAGATAAAAATTGGTTGGGAAAATTATTTTTTTAAAAAAGATAAATAAAAAAAAAAGATTTAGTCGTTCTTTTTATACTTTTATTTTTTTGTGACGTAACTGTAACGTCAATAACGCTGACAACCAATAACAATGTCAATGACGATGACATAAATAATATCAACATAAATAAAACAACCAATGGATATTTTAATCCCCTTTTTGGCATAGGTTTAAAATTTTTTTCAACTAGTACATTGTAGAGGCATTTTATTTATATTGATCACTTAAGCACTGTGATCCTTTTAACAATGAAGCACAAGAAAGTCGAGGATGGAATTAACACAGAAATTTTATAAGAATAATATCTATTCAAGAGAAGATCAAAGGTGAAGCAAAAGGAGTGAATACACTATTTTTCCTTCAAATAAGATTTTTTTTTTGTATATAGAAGATCAATCATTAAATCCAACATGAGCCTTGGGCGTAAAGATGGTTTGGAGCACACTTCGGGGTTCGTTTCTAAAGGAACTCACGAGCCATACAGTGGTTAAACAGTAAGCTCTGCAACTTACCATCTTCCTATAGAAAACATTTAAGCTTCTAATCTTTTGATTTTCTAGCTCTTATATCATGTTTAGCTAAACAGAAAAGCAAACCTTACCTTGGATTTTTACGCTCCCATTGAAAAATAATGGTTGATTCGACATCTTTATCATCTTCTAATCGGAAAGTTCATGATGTTTTATGGTCTCGACGATATTTAACGGAGGTGAAAAAGTTAGACGAAAGCAATTATGAGGACTTGGAAAATATGATGCGTTTTTTTTATTTTGCAGAGAGCAACTCCTATCCTTGTCACTGCTTGATTAGGAGCATTTATCGTTGGTAGCTATCCTAGACTTTGATGTTTGGGACTATTCATCAGATAATTAGTTAAATAAAATTTCAGTTCATACTTGACTTTTAATATATCTGAATGAATTAATTGTTTCTATTACATCAACCTGGAAACTTTGATGATAATATTTCATATGTTGATTCAAACGAGGATAATTCTGAAACACAAGCACTAGTTCACACTGATAGCTTGCAACCTCTATCTATGAGAAAGAGAGAGAGAGAGAGAATAATATGCCATCACGAGAAATTAATCACCGTATCTAAAATGAGTAAATTATTTTGTTGGATCTTCAAAGTTTATAAAAAGAAACCAGTTAGTTATAAACTAAAATATTAACAATAGACTGTGGAATTTAAATTTTATCTATATTTGTAGATTACACAATCATCACTAACATCACCTTCTTCACCAACACCTGACATGGGTTTTTCTGATGAAGAAAAAGAAACTGCTTAAAGTGCTCCCTTCATTGTAAAGGAAAAGAAACTGCTTAATATATTTTACATAATATTGTACCCCCATTCCTATCATGCTAAAATTTTTACACTATATGAACGTGACATTGTTTTATTAATTATACAAAAATAAAAAAACTGATGCAAGTATACGCTTATATGATTTAAATATCAAATTTTTCGGGTTCTGGGTTCTAAGTGATGATGCACTCCTCATATGGACATTCGAATTATGTAACAAAATCGGCATCTATAGATATTCCAAATCAATATAGACGTTAACGTTAAAACAAATCCAAATGTATTTCTATTTTATTTTGTTATTAACATGACCCTTAGAAAAGGAGATGGCTCATGGATAAAATTCAATCTATAAGATAATAAAAGTTTGAAAATTTATCTCTTGAAACTTTCATCAGAACTTTAATTGGTTCTTTCTTTCCCTTTCAATGACTGCTCAACAACATCTATAAATAAACATAATTTTTTCTTAAATGAAAATGTAACCCGAAATACTTGGCAATACAAATATTCACTTTGTTCGGTTTTATTGCAACATGCCCCGACTAATTTAACCAATTTATTTATTGTAGTATTTACATCACAAATTTGCTTCGCGCTATACTTGCCACACAAACTTTATTTCTATATATCAATAACAAATAAGTGATTGAGTCGTGTGATTTTATAATATTGTGATCGTTGTTCGACGCAGCATTTAGGTTTCGTTGTGCCAAAGTTGATCGTACTTGGTTTGGATATGTGATTGTCATCGTGGTAGTTATAATTCTGTAAAATCATTTGTCTATTTTGTCTATCTATTTTAATTGAAAAAAAAAACTTTCTTTGTTATTTACTACCATAAAAAGAATCTTTTTTAAGACTGACTACTCAATTTCAAGGTTCGGAAGTTTGGTTAATCGGTCATTCACTTGGTGGATCTTTGACCTTGTTACCAGGATTAACTTATGGCTTGCCAGTGGTTGCATACGAGGCACCTGGGGAAAGACAAGCCGTAAAAGGATTACATTTATCAGGACCGTCAGCCGTACCATATGAATAATTATCTGTTTGGCATATTGAACAAACTGCTGACCCTATTTACATGGGCCTTTATAATGTAATAGTCGAATAATTATTAGTTAAATTTTAAAGTTTGTTATTAATAATCATCTTTGATATATTAATATATATATATTTATAGGGGATTGATTACAAGTTGGTGTTATCTTTGTGGATATGCAGTAAGTTATGAATATTTATTTTTCTTAATCTAAAAATTTTCTTTATTTCAAATTAAAAAGAAAAAAGATGGAAACAAAATGTCATGTCGGAAAAGTATGTGTATTTGATGTAATTGAGAAATTAAAATGGGGTATAAGTTTAAAAACACACAGTATTAAAGAGGTGATTGAGAAAATTTTAACTCTTTGGAATGAGACTTATAACTTTGCAATGCCGGAATGTAAACATGAACATAAATGTGAAGATTGTGTACTTTGAAATTATGGCTAATTTATTGTTTTTTTATATGAGCATTGGTCATTTTAATAATATTAAGTAATAAATAATTTACATTTATTTTAATAATTATAATAATAAACAAAAGGAAAGGAATAAAAATAAAGAAATGAATACACAACAAGCAAATGAATGTGAAATAAATATGATGTGTAGATGCCTTTGAAATATTATGTAACAGTTAGTAATACTATGATCTAGTAACAAAGTCAAGAACCTAAAATAAATATAAACACTAGTAGTAACAGTGCTAAGAATAATGGTGATGGTGAAAACAACATTATTTATCTATCAATAACAAACACCGTTAGTCATATTTTTTCCTTTGTAATTGTATTTTTCAGCCCATAATTCTTTCACCCATTTACCATCACCCACAAAAACTTCCCCTTCTTCTTCAGTCTTTTTAATTTTATTGGGTTCTTCTTGATCATCATCATTACTAATATTTTTTGATTCCTTACTATTACTCATTTGATTTATAAGATATAACCAATTTAAAGTTTGAAATACTGTAAAGTATTCTTCATTGACTGTTGTCTTTGCTGCTTGTGACATTCTCTTATAAAGGCCATCATCATTGAATAATTGATATAAATAGTCAGCAACTTGACTAGTGTTACCTACATCAGCTAAAAAACCAGTTTCTCCATGACGAATTTGTAGTGGTATACCACCAGCCTTAAAAGCTACAACAGGTACACCTTTTGCCAAAGCTTCAGTGACTTTAACTTCAAATCCTTCTCGTGTACTTAATTGTAATACAACATGTGCACATCTTAACATTGTATTAAAAAGTTGATCACAAGGTGGTAATCTTACAACTGATATATCATCAACTATATCTTGATATATACTTTCTTTTAACAAAGAATGAGTTTGTTCATATATTAATGTACCATCAGGATCATCTATGCTACCAGCACCACATATAATTAATGAGGGCATTCCATAGTTATTCCAACCTGTATTTTTCAATTTCTCTCTAAATAATCTAAATGATTCAATTAATAATGGAATACCTATAATGATATTATATTATATTAAAAATTAATATTGAAAAAGAATTTTTTTTAAGCAATAATAATATAATAAATTAATAATACCTTTACTTGGGTCAAACCTAGCAACTTGAACAATATATGGCCTCTGAAAATCTATTACTACACCACAATGATCATTTGATAAACGATTATAAATTAATTTATAATATCCTTTGTCTGAATCTTTTAATTCTTTATTTAAACCATCTAATGGATCTGTGGAAGCTGGAAGCAATACAACCTAAACAATGTTTTAAAAAAAGAGAGAATGATTGTTTAGATAATGTCAAGATAAATAATATATCAAATAACAAATTTTTATTTAAAAAAATATATAATTACTTTTTCACGGGGAACATTATCTGGTATGAAATTTGCAATTGGATGAGATACAAAAATATCAGCTTGTGATATGTATTGATTTAAAAAATTCCAAGTTTCAGCTTGTGGACCATTTGGATTGTCTCTGATTAAATCTGCACAAACTTGAATAAATGTAGGTAATTTATATAAATATTGATTTATCAAAAAAAAAAAAAAAAAAAAAAAAAAAACTTACTTTCAATATGACTTCTATAAATAATTTTACAAGTTGGATTAAGTTCTTTGATGTGTGGAATAATACCACAAACTATAATATAAAATATAAACAAAGTATGATTATGTTATTTTAAATAAATGAATAAAGATTGATTATATAGATAATGGAATATCATGTGTACCTTGTGGATCATCTATAATTATCACATCACTATTTTTTATAGGACCCTCATCATCACTCCAAAAGCATTCGGCATTAGTATTAGACCAATCAATGAATCTTTCCATATCAAGTTTTGTTAATCTAACATCAGGTGGAGCAACACCCTTTTAAATATAGAATAAATGAATAGATTTAATTAACTCATTATTATGTAGTTACAATTTTTTTTTCAAACAACTAACTACCTGTAGAACATTATGGAATTTTCTTTTTGTGATATCAAAAATTTCAGGTTTTGGTTTGGCAACAAACCAATGTACATCAAGTTCCAATAAAAGACATAAACGTATAAGTGCATGTCTCATCAAAGCAACTAATCAATTGAGTAATATAAAATATATAAATATAAAAACAGGAATAAAATTGAATTAAAAAATTAACAAATCCATTCAAAATTAATTACCTCCACCACCTTGAGGAGTGGCATTAAAAAATGATACACGAACTTTTTTAGCTCTGAGCTCATTTGCAATTGTATTTATTACTCTCCAGGTTTCAGGGCAAACAGTTTTTTCATAATGAAGCAAATCAACCAATTTGATCATTCCATTAATATCAACTTCTACTTCATGCCTATAACCAACTGATATTCTTGGAATTGATCCTGGTGTTAGAGGACTCATCCTATATTCACATATATATGCAAATATGCAAAAGTTTACATATGTGTGTGTGTGTGTTTATATAAATGGTTATAGATCAATGGATTTTTAATATTTACCAAACAACAGTTTTTCTAACAGCAGAACTAGCCCTCTCATCAACAGTCCTACCTTTTGTATGGACAATGAATGGTAATGCATCAAGTTCTAACCAAATTCTTGATGCTAAAGTAGGTGATGTGAACAATAACTTTTTTATATTTTTTCCATTTTGATTTTTTAAATAGGCACCTAGACCTATAGCTTGAATCTTGAAATTTTGAGATCTAGCATATGAAGTAATATTTCTAAATATTATGTCAATGGCTCCGTTGACTTTTTCTTGGTCCGTTTCATACTTGGAAACATCCACTGAAGAAGATTCAAAATCAATTGTATAATATCCATCATGTATAGTAACAGCATAAACTATTTTTTGTTGATTGACCTCATCATAATCTAATTCCAATCCAAGATATACAGTTTGTGGCACTGCTAAAACACTAGGTTTTCTTTTTGTTTTATGAAGAAGTCCGGTTTGGTTTTTCATACTATTCATATTTACTTATAAAAATTAATAATTATTAATGTTTTATTATTTTTATTTTTAATCAGAATCGAATTTATTTATATTTATAATTATATACAAAAGTGATACACAAGAGGATGGCCTGATAAAAAAATAATTGGGTACAAGTCTTTTTTACATAATAATAACATCAATCTGGTAAACAACGAATTTTGAAAAAAAAAAATTTTTTTAAAAAAACATTTGTTACGCCCGAATTTATTAATATTAATAGAATCTTACGACAAACTCCTGTGATAAATGAACAATAAAAATGCGTTAAAAATCATACGATTAAAAGAATCAATCTATCGTTGTGATAAAAAAACATTTGAAAGATTGCATGATTACTTTCCATGTTTTATAATATATAATAAAATTATATGATTCCTGCAGTTTAAAATTGTAATAAAATTATATGATTATTTTCCATTATAATAAAACATGATTATTCCTGCAGTTTAAAATTGTAATAAAATTATATGATTATTTTCCATATGATTATTCCTGCGGTTTAAAATTGTAATAAAATGTATGAAATATTTTTATGAAATTCTAAAAGGTATAATACAAGTCTTGTTGTTTGGATGGTTATGTATTAAAAAAAAACAAAGTCATCTAAAAAGTGAAACTTTATTACAGCTGAACAAAAAAGAGAAATTTGCTTATTAAAAAGAAACCTCTACCAAAAAAATGTTGAATTAGTTAGCACAATTAATAGTTAAACCTTGGGTAGCACGGATATAAGTTCAATCTTATGAGCTTAAACTTGTATTATCCCCCACCATTTATGCCATTTATGCCATTTTTATGTGTAATTTTTTCCACTATCAAGAAGATTTGTTGGGTGGTATAATAACAAATTAATTTATTCTTTTCTAAAAATTTGTATATTTCATTTCGCCTGTTCCACTATTATCATTACTATTACTAAAAAACTATTACACATTCTAAATTTACAAAATAACAATGGTGATTTTAATATTTAAAAAGGGGAGATATTTTTTTATATTTATTATAGGAACCTAAGTTGAACATAACTTTACATTGTTCTATTACTGGACTTAATTGTTAAGATTACAAAATGAAAATCAAAGGATCACTGTAGCTAAACTTACTCTTCCAGATATTTCGGATAATGATTCAAAATCAATAAATGTTACAAGCGAAACCCACCCAGTTACTACTGAAACAGATAATACATGTGACTTGATGAATAATGATCAAGATGCAATTCCCAGTTAATGATTCTAGTATTTCTAGTGATGCTTTTGATTCAAATAATAGTATTGATTCACATTACATTACCATTTAAATTTATTAAATGTCATAATATTACCATATACTAATATTCAGAAATAACTATTCTTATTAAATACTCATTACTTCAAACTTCAAACAATTGTATTTTTAATATTTGTTTGTATTACTTGTAATGTTTTGCATTTTATAAATAATAAAAATAGACTATCATAAAATTTAACTGAGCTTAAATTTTTCTAGTGGGTGGGTATAAGTACGAACTGAAAAATGGTATAAATGAGGTTACACGGGTAATAGTATGGCCATACATTTATTATCTGTTATTATTACATTATTATATTTAGGCAGTTTCAGTTTAACTTAAACTGTTACATCATCTTCAAGAAAATATTCTCCAATTTTTAATGAGCCCAGTCTTCAAATTTTTTAAATTTTTTACCATGTCTACCAAGCATACCAGATATCGATTCTATCAATATATATATATATAAACACTCGATATTATTAAATATTTCTATTATAGTATAAACAAACATATTTACATATTAACTATATTCCCTCCCATGTTATAAATTATTTTTTATACAATATGTAATATATTTAAAAAAAAACATCCAAATATTTACTTAATCTTTTGGTGAATTCTCAACTTGGTAAATGAAATGTATTGAATTGATTACATGAAAGTTTCTTGAATCATCTTTTCCACAACGATTTTTTTGTCGCGCGTTTCCATCATTTCCATAATGGAAGGCCGTGTAACATCAAATATTGATTTATAAAAAAAATTTAATGCCTTGTTCAGTTAGCAATTATTATTATGCAGTTCACAGATGAACCCGAATCTTACAACAAGGAAGATCAAGATGTAGCTATTATATTTATACATTTATTTTGTATTTTAAAGATTTTCTTTTACAAGATTAACAAAAATGATTGTTTATGTGCTTGCACATGTATTTTAGGAAATAAATAGAGGAATATTGTTGTCCATGAATTCAAATTTTAATCGTGATCGATCAAAAAAAGCTTTAACAATACCTTTACTAAATAGAAAAGTATCAAGCATTAAAAATGATTTTTCATTTGATACTACACCCACAACTACCGACACAGCTACTACCCCTACACCTGCATCTAGTCTTGGCTTTACTGACCAAGAACATCATTTTATTAATGAATTGTTGGCACATCATTCAAACACTCGCACATTTAATGGTTATTTGGATAACACCACAAGGTTTTTCTGTCTTTTGATTTTTTTTTTTTAAAAAAAATTTACAATTTATACGAGGGTTCAATATTAACAAATAAATCAAACATTGAATATATAGATATCTATATTTTCTTGCCAAAATGTTGATATTATCAGTTGTTTTGATTATCCTTGCATTTATATTTTACATAATCGTTGAATTCTGTGTGGAATTTAGAAATGATTTTCATTACGAAGTTGACAAAGTTGTTCAAGGTTTTTGCTTTTTTTTCATCCTCATCAAATTATAAATATAAAATTTTAATTTTATTCCAAAACAAAACAAAAAATTATTTATGATAGGCGCAAATTATCAAATAGAAAATTGTCATCATAACTATGTCATAAACAAATGCGAGCCAGATACAAGAGCACCATACTTGGAGAAAAGTTGTGTAATGTGGGATAAATGTAGGATTATGGATCCATATAAAACAATAAGAAAAACTGAAATATTTTCTACTATAGCGGGTAGAATAATATCTTCGTTTGTTCATCAACTTTCAAATCGAGCAATGGCTTTTGTTTTTCTTGTAATTATAATCAGTATTTCATTGCTTAAAAGATAATAATAGATATAATATTACAATATTTATAAAAACATTATAAATAAAATTTTTTTAAAAAAAATGTATATATATTTATAATTTTGATTTAGTTGTTTCCATCCATGCAAATTCCTATTTAAAAAGAAACCAATATTTAATAAAAATATTTTTCTTTTAAAAAACAAATAATAATCTCATCATCATTTACCAATTTTTTATTACCACCAGGTTCGATCATAACATTAATAACAATGCAACTATTACTCTCATCACTGATTGTTTCTTCAAGAGCATTAGCTAATTCTTTGGGTGATTTTACAAAATATCCTTTGCCACCAAATGCATCAGCTACTAAGTCGTATCTTAGATTTGGTAGTAAAGCTGTTGATGGTAATTGGTTGATTGGTATTTTTGCATAAGAATCAGCATCAAGCCCATGGTAGATGCCATTATTGTTGATTACAATAATTAGAATTGGAATTTGTGCACGTACAACTGTTTCAATTTCCATTGCACTATTATATTATAATATATATATATTTTTAATTTGAAAAATCTTTTCAAATTCTATTAAAATAAAAAATAACATTAATTACCTAAAACCGAATGCTGAATCACCAACAATTGCTATTACCCGTTTATTTGGATAGCATAATTTTGCTAATTATATAAAGATGACTATTTAGTAATTGGATCATAATAATTTATATATATAATATTGTGGTGGAATGTTTGGATACAAAATTCTGATTGTTAATTTGAATTTCACGCACATGGATTTAAAATTCACAACAATATTATATGATTGTATTGCAACAAACCTGCAATGGAGAATCCAATCCCAACTCCCATAGTTGCAAAAGTTCCTATTCAAGAATTTCATCATTAAATAAATAAATAATTGCAAGCAAGGTAACAAACCTTGACGAGTTAAAAAATACCTGCATCTAATCTGCATCTTGGCTCTTCCAAATCAAAAACAGATCTTGCAATGTCCATAGTATTAGCACCTTCGCTAACCATAACAAAATTTTTTTTTGGCAATCTTTTCTTAATTTCCCAAAATGCACGATGATAACTCATGGGAATTTTTTCATCTTGAAACTTTTTCTGAACTGTTGTGATATTCTCATTGATCTTTTTATTCAGAGATTGAAAATAACTTGAGTTAGCAATTGAATATTTAAAATGTGTTGTTTGTATGGTTGAGATGAGTTGTGAAACAACATTTGGTAGATAGCCAAGTAACGCCACATAGATTCTAGAATTTTGATAGTGTTCCTCTGGTAATACATCTGCCTGAATGATTTTTACATTTTTATTGAATTTAGGCGGTAAACCGAAATGAAGTATCCAGTTAAGCCTAGCACCTAACAATAGTATCACATCTGCATCTTTTAATGCTTTTGATCTGGCAGCTGCAACACATAATGGATGTGTGTCAGGTACTACTCCTTTAGCCATTGGTGTTGGAAGAAACGGGATATTTGTTTGTTCAATCAATTGATTGATTTCTTTTTCAGCTCGTGAATATGATGCACCCTTACCAATAATTATTAATGGGCTTTTAGCATTTTGTAATAGTTGTACAGCTTTGATAATATCATCAGTATTTGCTAATGATTTAGGTGGATCAATCGGACCTTTGGGAAATTTTATTGATACGGCCTCACTACTGCTACTAATATCAATTGTAGCTTGTATGAAATTTGCAGGTAGATCAACATAAACAGGACCAGGTCGACCATAAATTGAAAACTTTATAGCTTTGTCAATGATATTTGGAATTTGTTTTGGATCAGTTGGTCTTGCTGAATATTTAGTGTTTGGTTGGCACAATGTTACTTGGTCTAATTCTTGGAAAGCACCCATTCCTTCCTGGTAAATATCTGACGAACCACCAAGAAGCAACAATGGCCAACAATTTACTTTTGCGTTCATGACACCTGCCATTGCATGTACAACACCAGGGCCTGATACTACTAAACACACCTAATTAATAACGAAAACATTGTTCTTTATATATAAAATCTTACGAGTGTGTATATATATTATTTTTTTAAAAAAGAAAATATTATACTTTACACCAGGTCTTCCTGTTAAATATCCTGTTAAATTACAGCAGGAAAAAAGAAAATAAGCAAACAGTTGTAAATTTAATTGAAAAATTTTAGTATATTCATTCACCATAAGCTCCTGCCGCATAACTAAGTGATTGTTCATTATGAAAACCTATAAAGCGTATTCCTTCAGATATTATTGCTTCTGCAACCTAAAATACTTTAATTATAAATGTGTACATTTATCCCCCCCAAAAAAATGAAGCTTTCTTTTTATTTTACCTCGACTACTGGAATCCCAACTATTCCAAAAACCACATTAATGCCTTGCTCTTTAAGAGATTTTGCAATTATCTGAGCACCTGTTAAATTATTTTTAGACATTTTATTGAAATTTTGGTAATAAAACTAACAAGATTTTAATAGTAATAGGTTGCGGCGAGTTCGTGTAATCATCAAATTACACAAGCATCAGCGTAGAATTTTACATCACGATTTAATTACATTCAATTTTTTACAAAGAATACTTTTTTTTACAGCGTTGTTAGTTTTTGCAACCCATCAATGCTCACAGCCTCCAATCTTTTATACCGCCCTGGAAATTTTTAATTGAGAATAATCAAAATCAAGGATTTGCAGTTTTTCCAATGAGGAGCTCGACTCATTGCAACATACACTTGCCCTTCAGCAAACATACTTTCGTTCAACATTCAACGTTACATGTGGCAAGGTCAAACCTTGAGTTTTATGAACAGTCAGAGCAGTTCCACTGATTGTTCCCTCAGTGGAAGTCACATGTTTAATGAAACAATTGGCAACAAAAATAGAACACATGTTATTTTGTTGTTTATTATTATTTGTTTTGTTTATTTTAACGATTTATTTATTTTTTACGATTTACGATTCACACTCTACCGCAATTTTTTATATTGACGAGGATTTCCTTCGCCACTTCAAAAAGGGCATGGTTGTTAAATAATGAATCAAATTTTCTAATTGTTGCGTTTCTCTCCTTCACAATAAGCGACAGGAGAACCTTTTCGAAGAAAGCTTCATTCAATTCCTTCAACAATAACTTTTTTTTTTCACATTTTCAAAAAAAGGCGCGGTTTGATGTTTTAATTAAATTAATTCCGAATCATTACGTTTTTTCTTCACACTTTCGAAAAAGCATGGTCTTTTTATTATTAGAAATAATATTTTAATAAAACAATTTCCCAAATTGTTACATTTTTCTTCATTTTCCCCAAAAAAAATTTATTGATTTTAAAAATTAATTAAATAATTTTTTTTTTAAATAAATCAATAATGGATTAATTTCTTGCTGGTATTTTTATGATCGTTTTCAAAAAAAGCTTGATTAATTTTCTTTAACAACACATTTTTGGAAAAGGCTCGATTTTAACCAAGTGATTTCTTTTTCATATTTTTTTTTTTTTTACTTATTATAAATACAACCTCTGAACGTTTTAAAAAAAATTGGGAGAGTGATCATGATCATGGTCATAATCATGATCAATGATCAATGATCAATAATCAAAAGATTTATACAACGCAGTCAATTTTGTGAAACGAAATTTCCTTTCTTTCGAAAATTTTCCAAAGAGAGATAGTATCGTTGCCAATTCTTTCTAAATATTGCCAATCTTTTCTAAATTGTTACAAAGTATGTTGCACTGATTTGGTTGAGTTGTATTCTTTCGTTAATAATAAATTTGTTCCGCGGATTTTTTATAGGGTCTTTCTATATGGCTACAGCAGATTCACGTGACATATGAACGTCCAAATTACCGAGATTGATAGAGGAAGCTGCAATTCTCCCTTTGGAAAATGAAATATCTGATAATGAAATTGAAAATCCAAGAAATATAGTCAAAGAGATTTCAAAATGATGTTAATAATATAATAGTTGTTGAGAGTAACACTATGCCTAAAGTTTCAACGAAAGATACCGTAATTTCAACAAGGTGATTTAGAAATAGATTATAAAGAATTTAAAGCATTTAAACCATTGAAAAAAGTGAAATTATTAGATAATGAAAACTAATACAACCAAATAGTACATCTTATTTCAACAAATAATTTTCATTTCCGTATGTATTATTCATTTATTCATTATTAATTTATTGCACTATACCAAACCTCTCTATAACAAACACCAAGTAAATTTCTCTATAACGAATTTCCCTTTTGTCGCCCGTCTCCGATTCAATGTTTTATAATCAATTTCTCTCTATAACGAACAAAACAGAGGGTTCGGTATAGAGAGAGAGCTTTGTATTATCAAAAAAATTTTGCCCAATCATCGCCAATTTTGCCGCTGCGGATTTCTTGTCATAATAATAATAATAACAATAACGGATTTTTTTGGCTAGAACCATGAATCCGCTGTGGCGAGGTTTGGCTGTAATCATTTAGCATCTATTAAGTGCATAATAATAAAATTCAACAGGCGCGTGATTATTTGTAAGTAATGAACGATTGAATTTACCAGTTAAAAAATTCCACGTGACTAAATTAACCAGTTAAAGAATTTTTGCGCGGTGCCAGCCTCTACTTTGTTGATGGAGTCTTCAAATTTTTTAATAAAAGTAGAGAATTTATCCATTTTAAATCAATTGTGTGTATTACAGGAGGCCTGTTAAAAATCTCATGCAATTTCCATAAATTCAGAGCCCCACCACCATGAGTTTTCCATTGCATCAGAACACAGGATCTGGCCAACTTTCTTTTGAAAGGAATATTCTTATTGGGACAATAGTCGCCGATCATTTCTAGATATGTTCGCCCAATGAAGATGAAATATTTTATGGATGAGTTTATTCACCAATAACGTTTTACAGAATATTTTAAAGTTTATTATAAAACGCACGCACGCCAAACTTTTCTTCAAAAAAGGTTATTAAACCAATTTCAAAATAGTATATATTAATATATTTTCAAAAAAAATAAATTTATTCCTTTTTAACTGGCTAATTTCATTTTGAAGTCTAGCTAGCTTCGGACAGCAAGTCTAATATGCAGTATTAGTATATACTATTGGGATATGGTGAAATTTTTTGTTTGATGAGGCTTTTCAATCATATTCTAAAAATAGATTTCTTTGAAAATTTTTTTACTTGAAACAATATTACTATGTTTATAGCGCAATTGAAAAGCCCCAAATCCCAAATGATTGATTTATAAACGGGATCGTCAATAGGGTTCTACATATTGGGGAACGGAGAATTGAATGGCTCACAAAAATTCATCAGATGATTTTATATTTATCTAAAACGTTCTCTTTCATTTTCACCATTATTTATTCTTAATTCTGTTTTTTCCCCTTCTTTGCCTTCATTCAGTAATTCATTTTTGGCTGGAAAAATTTTTTAATAATTTTAATGTGTTTTTTTTTGGAGTTTATATAAATATTTTGTAAATTTTAAAATTTAAAGTTCAATTCGTAAATAAATAAAAAGAAATGTCATTTGATCGTTCGAAATCGTTACACTCAACAGTAGACGATGATGATGACTTTACAGCTTCAACGTTTACAAGAAGAGGAAGGATTGATGATGATGATGATGATGATGATAACGACAGACGCCAAAATAGTAAAAATAATAACGAAGATTTAGATTTAGAATTACAAGAACGATCTGATAATATTAAACAGAGAGAATCAAATTGGATATTTCATACAGTATCAATCTTAAAACTTAACAAAACAAATGCATTATTAATATTTTTCATACCAGCAGTGGTCTTGAAAGCGTTAAACGTTGATGAAACTATAACATTTTTCTTTAATTTTTTGGCAATTATACCTTTATCAAATATATTAACTATTGGAGTTGGTGATTTAGCTGCTAGATTTGGACCGGTAGGATTTGATTTATATTAAATTAAAACAAAACGAAAAGTGTGCGCAGAAAGAAGAAGGAGATGATTGATCAACAAAAAGAAAGCTGATCATGATTCTTTAAAGTTTACTTACTTGAGTTCTTTAAAAATCTATTATTTAATTAATTATAATTAGGCTTATGGAGCAGTATTTCATGCATTTTCAGGAAGTTTTGTTGAACTTGTGATTGAATCATATGCTTTAATGGATGAGCAATATGCAATAGTTCGTTCAGCAGTTTTAGGATCAATTCTTTGTAATATAACATTGGTATTAAATAATTATAATAATAGTAATTATTTAATCATAAATGATATTATTAATCGATTACATTTATTATATTATTATTATTACTAATGTTATTTAGGTTCTTGGAATTGCATTCATTGCAGGATCTTGGCCGACTGAAAGACGTCGTCGTGAAGGCTCAATGAATTCGTTGAACGTGTCAATTCAAGTCAAATTATTTGTGAATACAAGTGCTTCTATATTAGCACTCGCAGTCCTTGCTTTAGTTACACCTGCAGCTTTTAAAATAGCAGCAGCACCAAATAATGCTTCCGTTTCACCATTCATAGAATGTAATATAAGAAATATAAGTCACGCTACTGCCATCATCCTAACTTTAATTTATATTGGTTTATTAGTATTTCAACTTAAAACTCATACACAAGAGGTAAATTTTATAATTTATTATAATATAATATCAAATGATATTAGTATTAACAATTTATATTTATATTTAGGTAATAGATGCTAAAGAATTTGATACAGAAGTAAAATATCATTGGTTTTTTGATTTGATTTTGTGAGTAAAATTTTCATATCGTTGTTTTTAAAATTATAAAAATATTTATTGATTCACAAGTTAAAATATGCCATAAATATTTTAGAGTTGCTGTATCAATTGCTGGCATTACAGTTTGTGCTAGGTTTCTTGTAACTAGTATTGAACACACTGCACATAATTTTGAATTAGGAACTGGATTTGTTGGAATTGTATTATTTCCACTTTGTGGTGATTATTATTATTATCATTATTATCATTATCATTATTATATATTATAAAGATATTAATAATTATTCTTTTTTCTAGTTGTTTCTAATTTTATGGAACATTATCAAGCAATACATGATGCTGTACATGATAAAGTTGACACAGCTATAAGTTTAATACTTAATACATCTGTAGTTAGTATAAAATCATTCAAGAAGATTTTATTTATTTATTTTTTATTGTTTTTACTAATTATATAAAAAACAAATTTTCAAATTTTTCTTAGCAAATGGCTTTATTGGTAGCACCAATATTAGTTCTTGTGGGTTGGATTACAGATAAACCATTAACATTGGATTTTAATGCTTTAGAAATTGCTGTTCTAAGTTGTGCTGTTTTAATCGTAAACTATTTGGTTGCTGATAATAAAGCAAATTGGCTAGAGGGTTACATGTTAATTGTTAAGTATAAATTATTTATTTATTATATATATTTCTTATCTATTTAATATTAATTATATTTATGATTATGATGATTGTATTTTTTAGGTTTCTTATTTTCTCATAGCGATTGCTTTCTTTTATTTTCCAAATACTATTGAACCAGATAGATCATACTATTGTGATCCTTTCAGTAGAAATTTACCACCTAAAAATGTAACTGATTCAATTTCACAAGATCCTAGCGAAGGAGGAGGTCATTAATTATAATCATTATAATCATTACGATTGTTATAGATATATACAATTGTTTTGTATTATGTATGTATGTAATTAGTTAAATATAATTTCCAACAAATATTGATATTAAATCATGTATTAAATTAACGAATAAAGATTTTTGTGTAGACATAAATAGATCTTATTGAATCCCCTTTATTAGCAAAGTTCTTACATTCTCTAACGTCCATTGTCCCGTATTTTTATTAAAATATCACTATTACAATAGATCTATTCTAAAATCAATATTTATGGCATATGAACTTTACATGTAAGTTTGGACTGCCATTAAGACATTGCTTGCTTTACAAGTATATTATCTGAACCAAATTGAACGAGTCTTACACTCATTTTTGCAGAATTTTATTACCTTCTTTTGAAATAATCAATATAATACAGTTAGTAGTGTGTGGAATTACTTACAAAGTTCCTGATAAAGCAATTTCAGCATGAGCAGCAGCAGATAAAATGTCATGTTATGGAGCAAAAATGACTATACAGTTTTTAAGGTTAGAAATTCTGCGATTCTATCTGCCGTCACGGCCGAAATTGCTGAATCATCACAAGTGCCATTTGTCTGATTCATTACCAGAAGTCACTAATACATGTATACCGGCATCGATTAATGATTTAACTGCAAGGTTAACAGTATCGGACCCAATGGCGTATTGGCCACGGTATTTTTGTTTTACTTTTATTACGTAAATCAAGAACGTGTTTTAACCCTGCGAGTTTGAGCCTATTCTAGCAGAACCAAGTACTTTAACAGTTGTATAAACGTTTGAATTTTTTAGCGCGATCCGCGATGACATGAGTACACCTTGATTATCGCAACCAGAAGTATCACAGCTCTGTGATGAGGCAAAAAACCAATACCACGAAGCATTTAAGCGAATTAGGAAGACTATATTTATGATCTAACGGTAATCGAGTTTATCCATATGATATAGGTTTGGTAATGGAACAACATATTATATTTTAACTATCGCGTCCTTTTCAACAAGTTTAACTTCTTTACAAAATCTGGATTCAGATATGCGATGTAACCTTGAACCACAAAGTCTTCAACTGAAATATCTTGAATCGGATTTTGTCAGTTTTAAAATTTACAAAACATTTGCTATCGAAATGTTTGGATTATCTGTCCAAGCAATCTTTCGACTATGTTAAATTGGTTAAATTGGTTTGACAGCTTTGGATTCCGTTAATAATACAATATGTCTTTCCAACGAGTACTTTAAATTGGGCATCGACCAATAAAAAAATTCCAATACTGCCAAAGTTGCCCATTTTTTTAAAAAATGTACTTTTTTCTGATAATTTCGTTAAAAATCATTTGCCCCGTATTAAAAATAAAAATTCTATATATAATAGATAATTTGTATCTTTTAACAGGAGGAAAAAATAAAGAGGAATGAGTGAGCGAAAGGATTTTTTTTATTAGATTGTCGATGAGAAGAATAAAAACTTTTTTCTTCGAAAGTCCAAATCGGTCAAATGAAATAATAACGAACAAAGAAAATAAATTTGTGAGTTTGTAAACCAAATAAGATAATTAAGAAAGAAATATCATCCGAGGTATTATTTGATAGCAGCACGTGACCACATCAAAATTAGGTCTTTTGCCAACGCTACTACTGTTATGTATGTATGTATGTTATCTTATCATTGTTATTAATATTAATATTTGTTTTAAAAAAAAATCATTGACAATAAACCTTCATATATAAAAATCATTACGTTAATTTCAAAGCATCATTTAATGATTCATTCATAATATTATTTATTATAAGTGTAATTTTATTAATAGGGTTTAAATCCTCTTGATTCTTTAAGTTTTGCAATTTTCTGTTTATCTTCTTCAAATTTCTTTCTAAGCTCCACCAATTCTATCAAAATTAAAAAAAATATAATTAACAATCACTTCAATATATATTATTAGGAATCTAAATTTTATGCTTACTATTTCTTTTAGTCTCACGTAATTGAAATCTATAAAAATCATCTAATTCTTTATTCTTTGGTTTTAGATTTTTAACATCTTCAGGTTTAATTGCTGTCACACTAATTTTACCATCCGTGTTAACACTGCGTTTTCCTACCCTTGTCACCGTGATAAATCCATCTTCATCTGGCTTATTTAATCTTTCCTCGAGTTCTTTACGTTTTTTTTGTTCTGTTTTTTCGAAATTTAACATAAAATCATCAATTTTAGCTTGAAGATCTTTTGGATCTGTATAAAGTGAATAATATTCTTGAATCCATTCTACACAAATAAATTATTCATTAGTATGTTAAGTAATAAATAATAATAACTAGAGAAATTTATTTATTATTTATTACTAGATAATCCTAGTTTAGGAACATGTTTTTCTCCTTTTTCTTTTACTTTTTCATCTATAGCACTCCATATTCTTCTCTTTTGAACCATATTTAATGCTTTTGAAAGACCATCAGAGCTTTGAAATATTATATGAGCAGGAGATCCAGCCGTCTTATGAATGCGTACTTTTTTTATTATACCACACTCTTTAAATAACTCCTTTATATGCAATTCTGTTGCATCGACAGGTAAATTTGTTATAAATAATGTTTTATCCGCAGGCAAATTATCATCATTTTTGTTGTTGTTAGTGTGTGATTCATGTTGTTTGAAATAACAATAATGATTTGCACTTATCAAAGAATCTTTATCATTTAAATTACTATGGTAACTAACTTCTATTGGAAGAACTTTAAAACCTGTCGTTGGAATTTCTATTAAAGGCAAATCGCATGCAATTGTTTTTTTGTTTTTTTTTGAAGAGCCCATTATTCTTGTCGATAAGATTTTTTTTTATGGTATCACAATAAAGAATTGTGTTAAATTAATAATTCCGATACCATTTTAGTTTGAATATTTGGACCTTGTCAATTTATTTAAATAGTCCAATGTCATTATTGATAATTCTCTGTCACAAAACAGGCTCGTTCCAATAAACCATTCCATTGTTACCCTTACCATCATAGGATGCAAATGCATGGCGAAAATAATCTCATTACTAATAGTATATACCCAAGAAATTATGTAAACACGCACATTTTTTCTTCTTCTTTCTCTTTTATACGTGTTGGAATTGGATTCATTACAATTGCCTCGATTATTTCAATTATGTTACATGGTTAAATTTTTGATTCCCTGAATTTTTATGCATTTATTAATCATGTTTTTTTTCAGGTCTTTTGCCATTTTCTCTAAGCTTCAATAAAATACACTCTATCCATATGAAAGCTTAAAATCTTTCTTTAAAATAAAAATGTAATGCCATTTTTGAATAGCCCATAGCTTTACATAGAGAATTCCTTTTGATATAAAAAATATTCATTAGAAAGCTTTAATGGTGCAGTTTTTACTTTGCTTTAATAGCGAAGTTTGTCTTAAATATAAAAATAATGAGATATACGCGATTCGAATTTAATATAATATTAAGATCTTGATCGACTGTGCGCCTCAGTCAATGATCTAATATTTACATCCTCCAAAGAATAACCTTTGAGTTTTTCTATTGCACACACAAAAAAAATTTATCTAGTAGGGAAAAAGTATATATTCTTCTGATAAGAACGTTGCTCGATAAACAGTTTTGGGTTTGCCCCCAAACAATATAGCAAATTTCTTTGAAGCTGTAAAAGAGCATTATACGATTAACATAGCATTACGAAGAATTCAAAATCGATATTATCGTTTTTTTTGTCGCGTTATGTTAAATAAGGTTGATCAACATGTAGCATAGATACCAAACATGCTAGAGCGAAAAACTCGCTGCAATTTTATTTTACAAGACTTGGTACAGAAATTTGTTAAAAAAAAAATATTATGCACTATAAATAGACTTGTAACAATTTTTTTATATTACGATAATAAAGATTTTAAAGTCAACAAAATTATTTCTAGAAAGATGTTGACGTGGAGGCAGCAAATTAGTTCAGGGCAATTTAAATAGTTTTTGCTACAAGGAAAAACGAATATAGAGGGGTTTTTTTCCTTTTGAAAAAATTTTTTTATTTCTTTATGGAATGAAAATAAAAATAAAAAATATTAGTCAAGACCACAAGCATAGCATGCCCAAATAAAGAAAATTATAATTTAAAACTTTGGAATTTAGATTTAATGATTATTATTTTTTCGAATTGATTGAAATATTAACTATTATTATTATTATTATTATTATTATTATTTATTAGAAGCTCAAAAACCCCCCATGTTTGTTCCTAAAACTTTTTTCTCGCTCTAAAAATATCAAGAGAAAAATTTACTATAATGGGTGTAATAAAAAAGTCGGAAAAACAATAAATAAAATAAATAAATAAAATAAATATTTCTTAAAAAAAAAAAACTTGAGTAGTTATTGTTAAAGGAAAGGAAAGAAGGCAATATTTTATTGAGAAGAGGAGGAGAAAGAGGAGAAGAAGGAAGAAGAAGGGGAAATGGAACAAGAAGAAGAAGAAGAGGGCTGTTGTTGTTGTTGTTGTTGTTGTTGTTGTTGTTCTTCTTGATCAATAAGAGAATTTTGATTATTATTGCCGCCATCAAAAGATTCATTATTTGGTGAAGAAGTTGTGTTGGTTGAAGAACTACCAAAATTATTAGAAATCGTAAAATCTTCAAATATTTGATTATCATTATCATTACCATTATCACTATTACTATTACTATTACTATTACTATTACTATTACTATTACTATTACTATTACTATTACTATTACTATTACTATCGTTATTATTACTATTATCACCATCACAATTACTATTGTTGTTATCATCGCTTTTTTTTTTATCACAATCTTTAGGATGTATCAATAAACCTGATAAAGAAGTATTATTGATATTTGGTGATAAGCTGGTGGAAGAATTGTTTGTAGAAATGGA
Source organism: Entrophospora candida (assembly GCA_910592215.1). NCBI lineage: Eukaryota > Fungi > Glomeromycota > Glomeromycetes > Entrophosporales > Entrophosporaceae > Entrophospora > Entrophospora candida. Next base: position 22,856 of record CAJVPN010000237.1, read on the forward strand.
AGTTGAAGCATTGGAATTGGAAGAAATATTAGCAAAAGTTGATGTAGTTGTTGTTGAAGATCCAGTAGTTTTATTATTTCTATGATTATAAAACGGCATTGTTGGATTAGAATGTGCGTAAGGCGGAATATAATTGTTATTATTATTATTATCATCATTATTATTATCATTATTATTTTTTATTTTATTTTTAGAAGATGATGGTAAAGATGAAGAGAAATTAGTAGTAGCAACACTGGTATAATTTTTATTACTATTATTAATATCATTATTATTGTGAATATTGTGAATATTGCGAATATTACTATTATTCTGGTTATTACTACCATCATTTCCATTATTTCCATTATGTGTACCATTACTATTACCATTATTGCTACTACCACTACTCACATAACCAAGAGAAGTTGACCTTGTGCTCGAGTAACCTGAATTAGTTGTTTGATCTGAATCAGGCGAATTAACATTGAATTTTGATCTTTTTCTGCCTTTATTTGATTCACGATCTAAAGAATTAATCAAGAATTTTTATTTTAAAAAAATTTAATTATGTTTTATCTATATAGAATCAAATATAAAAATAAATGAAATAAAACCTGACGATAATTTACAATTTGGATCATGTTTTTCTTTAAAATCTCTAAGGTACTCTTGATATTGTTTCCACTTATCTGTTGTTTTATAAACGGTCATAGCAGCCAAATATTCTTCTTTTGCTTTGGCTGCCTCATTCTCTATCATTTCTTTCTCTTCAGCTGGAATAGATTTCCATCGATCACCAACTATTTTAGCCATATCAGGGAAAGAGATATTTTTACCCTGATACTCCTCACGAACTTTATGAGAAAACATCACATAGGCTGATAATGGTTTTACCGGAGCATTCTTGTCTCTTTTTGGATGTCGTTTATATTTTCTTTTACCATTATTATTATTTGCATCTTCGTTATTATTGGGATCGTTGGGATTCTTGAGGGTGAGATTAAGATTGGTTTTGTTGGGTAATGGATATGAAGAAGAAGATTGATCATTATTATTATTAAATTTAGCAGTAGTATCAGCAGCAGTAGCAGCAATGTTTCTGGAGGGTTGATTAATGGTCATTGTAGAAGGTTTAGATAATGTTAGGGCGATTTGTCGTTGAAATGATGACTCATTATTATTGTTGTAAAAACTTTGTTGACTATGATTAAGTGGAGGAAGAAGATTTGGTGGTTGATGACGAGCACATGATTCTGTAACATCATCAGAACCAAATATAGAAATAATAATAAAAAATTTGTAACAAAAAAGAACATAATAGTCAATATACAAATTTAGATTAAACATAATAGATGCAGGAATTTAAAAAATTTCCAAAAAAGAATTAAGAAATTTGTCGTCATAATCATGTTGTACCACCGATATTTTTAAAATAACAATAACATATATATACGTACCACCGACATTATTATTACAACTATAACCGTAATTATTATTGTAATCAAAACCACGACTTCTGCCTCCATTTGGACCATCAATTAATACTGGTATAGAAGAACCAGGTGCAGCAGCAATAGTAGGAATTAGATTTTTACCAGGATTTGTCATCGACGTTGATAGATTTGTCGACGCTGAAGTGGTTGATGATGAATAATCACCGATTGATCCTAATCCTGGTTCGGATTGAATGTGTAATGGTTGGCTTGTCGGTATTCCTTTCATTGTGGCTATTTCACGTTGTATACGCTATATTATTAAATTATTTAATTGATTTGATTAATGAAATTCGACTATAAATCTGTAAACATACTTTTATATTTAAATTAATTAATTACTTACTCTTCGATGACCCCTTTTCACATTCATTGCTATTAAATCCATTTCTGTTATATCAAACAACTAAATTCAAATTATCGGTGAGTAACAATGATATTATCATTATAATATAATAAATATAATTAAATAAAATAATAATATACTAAACAAAGACTTACAGATCGCATCTGATCAAAACCTTCCGATATAAGTCTATCGTAATATTCTAAAAGATCACATTGTCTCAAAAATTCGAGAACTTGTGGATAATTCTGTGCATTTGACATGTTTTATTTATATGAAAAGTTTAAAAATTATGGGGATTATATGTATATATTTTTATTTTTATTTTTTGGACAACAAAATAATTTATATAGTGTATATAGGAAAATCGTCAAAAATAAAAAAATAATATAATAGATGATCGATAAAAAAAATAAAAATAAGATATATATTGTGTATTAAATTAATATAAAATGGTGATAGAGGATGCTGAATGAATATGGGTTTTTGACAATTATAAGATCAAAATAAAGAAAATTCGAGAAATTTCAAGTTAAAAAATTTTCATAATAAAACAAAAAAAAACTCTTTTTGTTAGAGAAAAAAAAAGAATAATAGATATTATTTTTTTTGTATGTGCTAATTTACTTATTCACATGATATTAAATTTTATCAAGAAAATTTTTTAAAAAGAAAAAGGGGGCTTTCAAATATAGGATTTTTTTATACTATTTTTTTTTCCCTGATTTCATGAATCAAAAACAAAAATTCGATAGTATTTTTTATAAATGGATTTTTTTTGGGCATTACACAATGATAATGAGATAAACGATATAAAAAAAAATTTTTTATAATATTAAAGTTCAGTGGGCGCAACGGGTACGTGCTAACAAAATGCATACAGTTGCAAATAGTCAACAAAATTCGTACATATGACGCAATTGAATTTTATATACTGTTTGTAGGAATACAGAATTGATAAAAACTCATTTTCTCATATAACTATTATTGATGTTAGTGAATGCATATATATATTATGACATAATAATAAGAATTATTGATAAATATATTAACGGATTATTAAGCAGGGCGGGAAACAGTGATAAATTTCTGATTTTTCCGAAAGGAGATTCCCAAATTTTTATTTATATATCACCTTCATATTTGATTAGCTGATTGATTTCAAATTCACTATTTTAATTAGGCAAATTTCCCAACGCCTCATTCGAGATCGGCAGAAAATACCTCTGATTAAAAAATCCGTACCACCTTGAATTACCTGGGAAAAAAAAAATTTTTTATTTTTTCAGTTGGTTTATAAAAAATTTTCTTGCAACATTAACACCTTCATCAGTAGTTTCCTTTAATTCAGGTATAGCTGCTGACAATAATACTTTTTCGTAGGGACTTAATTCACCAAATGGATAAATTTCACCGAGACATTCTGAACTTAAATTCAACATCTGACACGAAATAATTAATTAATACCTTGCGCTCAGCAGATTCAATTATTCCTTTTTCACCATTTACTATTTCACACCATAATGAATCAGTGAAATGTGCTGCTACATTGTTACATGGGCCATTGAAAGTGTCACTGATACAGTTCCTATTAAAAAAATTTTTTTAAAAAATAAACGTAAATAAATTCGCTTTAACAACTTCATTGTATTCTATGAGTTAAAGTTTTTATCTCTTTTTCTGTGAGATTTGATCCAATTTGAGACAGCAATGGAATGCCAGAATGTCCTCCAACTACTGTAATCCTTTCATTTTTGAATCTGTGCCTTTAATTTCTATACAAAACGAGATGCACGAACAATATCAAGAGTCGTGACACCAAACATTTAAAAAAAAAATTGTGTGACGCAGAAATTCCTGCAACAAAACCAGACAAAGTGAACATTGGTATTACCAAGGGATCAAAATTTAACCACGCAATTTTATAATATCCCATTTGTCAAGTGATATATAGAACTTCATGTACAAAAATAATGATAATATGAAATTAATTAATTTATATCTGACCCACCATGGAGTCCAAGAATTATAGTACTATCAGAAGTATTTTAAAAAAGTAACAAGATGAAAAAATTGCTTCTTATATTTTCAAAATAAATAATACTCAGCCACTGGAAGCTATCTAAGAAAAGAATGGTTTACTTATGAAATTTACCAAGAAGGAGGAAAAACCATAATCAGTAAAAGAATTTTACCACAAAACCATGAAGAATTTAGAAAAAAAAAAGAAATTTGAAGGGAAATAATTTACTGCATAATTTAACATGTTTTGTTATCTTTTAAAGATTAAAGAAAATAAAAAAGATTTGGTAAAAAAGAATTAGTATGGATTGATTTGACTGACTTGCTTAGGTTTTCTTTCAATTATTTGTTCTTGTTTCTTTTTTAAATTATCACTTGTTTTTTTGTAAACTGTTGTAGTTTATTCTTTTTCCTTGGTAATGCTGGTAAAGACTTATTGGTAAATGTAGTTGTTGTTTTAGTTGCTGAATTTTTTGGGCTTGTCAACTTATCTTGACTGTTTCTAATTGCTCTAATTTCTCAGCTAATTGTCTTTCTCTTCATTCTTGGTCCACTTTTAAGGCTTCAAGGTGAGTTTCAGCATCTAATTTTGCCTCTTAGTTTTTTGCTTTCAGTCTTCAATAATTTCAATAATTTAATTATTGTGCTATTTCTCTCTTCATTTCTTAATTGTTTAATAAATTCTTCTTTTCAATTATCTTTATCTGTCTCTATTTCTTCATTAATTGGCTCATGATATTTTGAAACCACTTCAGCAATGTTTTTTTATAATCTTTTTCAATTCTTTCTTTTTTCTTAGCTAATTTATACTTTTCCGTTTCTGTTTGAGTTTTCTTTTTCTAATCCCAATTTTGTAATTATTAAATCATCAATTATATCTTCTTTGTATTCTTTTTACTGGACATTTACAGTCCTCGTCACAGCGAACCTCGTCACAGCGGATTTCTTGTTACAACGGATTTAAATATTGGCCCCTTAATTAAAATGTTTGCTAATAAATTCGGATTTTTGATTGGGATCCTTTCTATATAATAGTTACTAGCTCATCACAACGGATTCACGTGACATATAAATTTATGAAATTTATCCAAATTACCAAAATTAGTAATCAAAGGTCAGTATTAAAATAAAGCAATAAAACAAACAATTTATCCAAAGATTTTACGAGTAACAAATTTTCTAAAATAAATCAATACAAACAATTGATAGATTATTTGTCCAAAAGTTTGCGAGTAACAACTTTTTCCAAGTTTCTAAAGTAAACCAATAAACAAACAATTGATAAGTTATTTGTCCAAATGTTTGCGAGTAACAACCTTTTAAAATAAATCAGTAAACAAACAATTGATAGATTATTTGTCCAAATTTTTGCGTGTACGAAATTTTCCAAGTTACTAAAATAAACCATAGATTATTTATCCAAATGTGTGCAAGTAACACAAAATTTTCCAATAATTGATAAAATTATTTATCCAAAACAATAAAACAAAACAATATCATTTTTCCAAAGATTCACGATAAAGTCAATTATATTATAATTTAAAGCATTTAAATATTGAAAAGAAAAATGGAAAAACTAATACAACTAAATACTATAATAATAATAACAAATAATTTTAATTTTCGCATGTGTTAATTTTTGCAGATCATCACCAATTTGGATTTCTTCTGGAACCATAAATCCGCTGTGACGGTATGACTATTCTTCTAGTTTTTCGACTTTCTTTTTTTATTGTATTAATTCTTGATTATTTTCGAGTGCTAAAATTCCTTTTACTACTACCATAATATATTATTTTAATATATTCATGAAAGCTTTATGTTAGTTTTGGACAAGTAATACCTTTAAATTCATTCTTTACCAATGGACAAATGTTATTATAAAGGTATTTCTGTCTTTTGTAATTCAAAGAAGAGTAAATTGTTGGGTTAATAAAACATATAAAATTAGATAATTTCATAAATCTCAATTTCCTCACAATTTCCTCATGATGTCTTCACAAAAGCATAAACCTCTACGTAACTTGTTCCAATACTTCATTGTGACCTATTCACTGTAAACTAGTGACTTTCAATAATTGAAAAATGCCTGAAGGAGAAAAACAAGAGACAAAATCTATTATTCATGCTGTTAATGGAAATAATAATACTTCTTTTTTGAATTTCACTTTTCTGCTACATCTCCTGTAATATCTGATTCACAAATATAGCCTGGCCTGCAATTAATTTGAAATTATAAAAAAAAATTTTTGAAGTTTTAGTCTATCAAATCTCACTTTCTTCTATATATAACAAAGTATTCTGAAATCTTATTTTATTATGAAAATTTTTTTGTCTTTTTAAAATACTAGATTTTATTTTATTCTTTCACATGATTTATGTGCTAACTTTTCATGACAATTCTTACGCATTTAGAAGTTTTTATATGATGATCGCCCCAAAATTTATAAAATGCTCCGGCAATTAATTTCTTCAAAAACGTCTGCTTTTCTAGTTTTCAATAAATTGAATTCAGCAAAAGGTTCATTGGCAATTTCCTGAATTTTGACCACACCAGGATTAGACACTTCAAAAAGAAAGTGTTGATATTTTGCAGACCATTAATTTTTTAAAATAAATTCCCAAAATTGATTTGGTATCCAAGTATTGAAAGCCTTTTAGCATTGAGTTTCACTCAATCCTGCTAGGCTGGATCTTTTCACTACATCAATCACATGACCCACATAATCTACACTTGTTTTCCTATAGAGTTTTTTAATCAATCCAAAACTACCATCACATTTGAATTTGGTATGACCAGGAATCATGAAATTCAATTCAACACTTTCATAATAACCATCAAATACTAAATATAAATAGAACCAGATTGTTACACTGTTTTTATTTTGCTTCCAGCATTATCTTTAAATGCTTTTCACCCTTATTCAATTTCTTAATTCCATCAAAGTTCATATTAAGAGTTCCATTAGGACCTTTACCTATAATTTCATCTTCATCAAGAACATAATTAATTCGTTTCCTTACTGCATCATCTTGAATCCCAAATAATGACCTTACATGGACTAAGGTAATGTATTTGAGGAAAGATTAGGGTTCATGCAAGTGTTCTTGACAATGATGCAGTTTCAATAAGCTCCTTCTGAATTTTGTTTGGAGCAAAGGAATAAATTGATATGTTTAAATTATGCAAAATCAGATGAATAATCTGTACATAACAAATAGCTTGGTTTTGTGATTTTGATAATTGGGTGCTGTTTTCAAAAATTGTTCTTATTACTATTACAATTGTGATAATATTAAATCTTTGCGTAATCTAATGTTCGTTTTGTTGCAGTATGCCTCATATAATACGAACAACAACGTTATGTATATTAATTACGTTAATATTATGAAAAAAAAAAAGTTTTCAAGTATCAAATTCTGAAGCATCTTTAATTGTAATGAAATAATAATATGGTGCTAAAGTAACTATTGATTTTTTAAAATTTAATTTACATGGACACAGATTCTTTAATATCCGGGGTTGAGACTGATCCAACAACAACAGACCTGACTGAATGTTCAATCAATATACAGCTTTGATAACAACAACAACGAAAAATAAAACAAAATAACAACAATTCATCATCCTCTTCCAAAAGAACAACAACAACAACATTTCAACAATTCTTTGCTCAGCAGCAACAACAAATTTACGAGTTTCTTTCTTCATGCTGAAAAAGAAATAGAGAAGAGAATTTGTTGTTGTTGTTGTTGTCGAGCAAGATTTTATAAAATATTAATTATATTATTTTTTCGTAGTTTTATAATTTTTATAATCAAAATTGAAAAAGAAAAATATATTAGAATTTTCCCTTACTGCTTGTTGTCATGCATGACCTTCAACATTAATTAAAAAAGATTGAAATGACCAAGTCTAACGCAAATAAAATAAAGTTTGTTAAGTTCCCTACGGGAATTCCACGACGTAAAAAAACAGATAATGACATTACTGTACTTGATAATAATGTTGTTCATAACAATTTTAATACTACCCATAACGATCTCAACTACAATGCCAATAATATTAATACCGTCAATAACAATGTCAATTTCCATACCAATAATACTAATTCTGTTGCTAATAACAGTATCAGGCTCAATAATAGTAATATCACTAATAACAATGTCAATATCAACAACAAAAAAATCAACACTGTTAATAGCTATGTCAACAACAATAGCAACGAAGTATTAACTTACCTTAAAACAGATAGCTGGAGAAAGGCAAGACCAGGAGAAACTCCATGGATTAAGAGTAGAGTTAATCAAAATTATAAATCTGTGGTGCATAGGTAATAATATATATTAATAAAATACTTAACATTTAAAAAAAAAGAATGCCATGAAAGGAAAAAAAAAACAATCAAATTTATCCAATTAATTATATGAATATCTTATTAGAATGAAATATGAATTAAATGATTTAATAGATTACCTTTCTCCAACTGAAGTAGAAAGATCATTAAGAATATTTAGCATCAAAAGGATTGAAAATGCGATAAAGGAGAAATTTGTTGGTTCTGAAGTTTTTGTATTTGGAAGTTATAGATATGGTTGTTATCTTCCAACTAGGTAAAATATTTTGCCTTAATAAATAAATAATTAATTAATTAATTAATTGACCAATTAACTAACTAATTATTGTTATTAGCAACATTGATATTGTTGTTTATGCTCATGTCAATACTCCAGAAGCTCTACTTGACTTAGCTGATTATTTAGAAACTAGAAATTATTCTTGTTGTGTCCCATTAGTGACTATTGGTGCAGCAGTATGTATTGATTATATCAAATTATAAAATCTGCCATTTGATTTAAATTTAGAAATTTAACTATTAATTAATTAATAATAATGATCCAACTTTATTAATAATATAATAGGTCCCTGTGATCAAATTCAAAGAAAAATATTCTAGTATTAAATTTGAAATATCATTTAATCAGAAACATGTTTTTAAATCTGTTGATAATATTTCAAAGTTTCTTAATGATATTCCCATTCTCCAGAAAATGTTGTTAGTTCTAAAATATTTCATGAAACATCATAACCTTGATGATCCATCTAATGGTGGAATGAGGGGCTATACTTTATTCTACATGGTTCTAAGTTTTCTACAGGTATTTAATTTATTTTAAAATAATAATAATTGATTTATATTAATTTCTATTTATCTATTTATTTATAAATATCAAGTTACACCCATATTATGGAACTTTAAAAATGGATGATGATAGCAATCTTGATGTTTTAATTATAGAATTTTTTGAATTATATGGAACTCAATTCAATTACACTGATTTAGCAATTATTACAGCAAATGAAGGGAATGAAGGATGCTATTGTTTAAAAGTATTTAACAAATAATCTGATATATATACACACTTTATGTTTATCACATTCGTATATATTATTTTAAATAAAAAAATTATTTTCTTTATATTATATAGAATAGCCAGACTTGGACAGTTAAAAAACCAATTAAGAATTTATGTATACAAGACCCATCAAATCCTGGTATTCATATTTATATAAATAAATAAATTTATTATATTATCGTTAAACTTATTATCATCATAATTGTATGTATATATTATGAATTTAGATGTTGATTTAGCATGTGCAACAACAGACGTGGTAAAAATTCAAAAAGCATTTAAACGAGCATACCTACGACTTGTTAATAGAGTGGGACTACTTGAAAGAAAACTTAGACCAGTTGGTACTAATCATGTTAGTGGTTTTCAAAATGGTTCAATACTTTCATCTATCTTGTTTGTTTCAGAGGATTTACAAATATCTAGAAGAAAATTAGCACGAGAGTACCACGATGATGACTTAAAACAATTGGTTCAAAGAACAGGCAATGATCTTGGAACATTATTACAGCTTGATAATTGTTGTAACGTGATCAAGAAATATGAAAAAGAAATTAAATATATGTGCGATCAGTATAAACTTACGAGGTAAAAAAAATTTCTCTTATTTAAAAGTTATTTTATAACTTCAAATGTATATATTAATGATTATTTTAATTTAATGAAAAAAAGTTTTAGTTAAAAAAGAATGAATGCAAAAAAAAAAAATACAAGTAATAGCCTTCCTCTTTCGCAAAAAAAACAATTAAGAATATAATTAAAATGCATAATGCTAGTTTCTAAAGGCGAGATTGTACTGCATATTATGGAATGTATATAATTGAACTTCTTTGAAGTTGGTTGCAGTGAAAATTGAAAAAAATCAAATTTTTTATTTAAAATAAAATCAATGCATTAAACCCACAAAAATTTTTAATATTATTTCTTTATCACTTGTGTGTCATCCTTATTCTGAAAATTTATTTTATGTGCTTAATTATTATATGGAATATAAAGAAAATTTGGACAATATTTTAAAATTTTTTGCATTTTTTTTTTTTTAATTCTTAAATAAAACAAAATGCCTTGGAACAAAAAATTTAATGTTCGTTTCGTTTGAATGACATTCGTAATAATCACAAAAATGATATCGCAAACAAGTTCAATTATATATACACATAAGGCCAGTTTTATTAGCATTAGTAATCTTTATGATGGTATGGCATTGTATATACTTGAAGTTGGTATGAAAACTTCATTAGATATAAAATTGCATTATTTTGTTAGAGAAAATCTTAGTGGCAACCTTTTATTTAAATTCAATATATTTCACAGAGAATAAGCCAGCTAAAAATAACATTTGTTTCCCGTGAATAAACTGTAGTTTCTTTTAATACTATCGATCTTGAGCAAAGAGAATCCACATCTTACTTTACCCGTTGATGAATTTGTTTGAAAGAATATGTTTGTAGGAACAATTCTTCGCCTCCATGGATCAATCCAATGCACATACAGTTTCTTTCACAACTGAATATATGACATGCCCTCTGATATTGGGTGGGAATTTTATTCCTTGACTAATTCGCTCAATTGTTAGTATTTGTTGCATACTAGAACTACTGTTTTCTTTTCGGCAGTCAAAGGATTCTGTGCTGGCATTTTTTTCTTCCCAAAGACCGAATTTGTTAAACAGTATATTAGATTTCCGCTTTCTTCGAAGATTTAAGTCAGGACATACAACTTGATTAAAAAAATATACTTCATTTGACTCCAGGTTCTGTTCTATTTCAGCAAGACTGCTTATAGCGTATCATAAATGGCCTAGGACCTTGATGAAATTCATTACACAATGGGGTCGTGCTCTTTTCAACATTTAAAAAACTTTTTAGGATCTGTTCAACATCAATCAAGACTGTGAGATCTATCTAAAAGAATATTCGATTCCGTTATTAAGCCAAAATTGACCTTATCCGTAATATTTGCATCCAAGGCATTCTAGGAACTCGGTGAAATATTAATTTATTACATAGCACAAAAATCTAATGATGTGTTTATTGATCCAGTGGGCAGAAATGGGAGTTGATTCTTGCTAGTCCACGCATCAATTGTAAATGATAATAAGCCAGGTGATTTCTAACACATCAATTAACTTATTATTATTGGTTGGAGTTGAATCAGCCGATTTCTTTCTATCAACTACTGTCCAATTATCTTGAATGTCTTTTGAAACAGGTGTAGGTATATTATTAATAATTTTAATAATTGGCTGTTCATGACAATCGTCTCCCTATTCTTTTTGTACAAAAGTGCAAGTCATGCATCTTGATTAAAATAAATTTTTTTATCCCAGACTCTGTTTAACATCAGCAAGGCTGTGGGATCTATAGAAAGAATATTAGATCTTTTATCTACTATACCAAGGTTGACCCTGGGATAATCCTTTGAATAATGACCATAATATTCGCAAATACAGTATTCTAGACTAATCGTGAAATTTTTTGGCCTCTCATGTAGTTTCTATCACTCGATCACGTGATACGTCTTGATATGTAGAAATTAGGTACAATTACTTACCCATTGATTGATACGATGTGGAAAGGCATGTTTTGCTGTGAACCCATAAATTATAAAGAATTCCTTTGGTCTTTTTGATTTTTTATTTGATTTTTTCTCTTCATCCATACTAGATACCAAAGTTCGGAATACTTTTGCTAATTATTGTTATTATTATAATAAATTATCTTGAATAGCTCTCAAAACAATTATGTTCTTGTGAGCTCCTAATATATTCGTTCCCTTTTTTCTTTTACCGTATAGATTGTTTTTGTGTGGCATTTTGTTTAAGGAAAAAATTTTTGATCGAGTAAACAAACACGTATTTAAAAAAGACATCATCGTCTTATCGGGTTCTGACTGTAGTAGTAGTACATTGAAAATCGTGTGATTTTTGCCCCGTAAAATCGTTTTGTTGAACAAAATATTCGCGATTATTATACAAAAAGGCTTATAATAAATAAAGAGATATTGTTTAATAGTTTAAGATCGTCTACTAAATCGCTAGGGTCACCAGAAAAGTACAGGTACAGGGATCAACAAATTTCACCTGTACCCTGTACCTTTCAAGATTCACTCACTAAATCTAGGCAAGTGGTACAGGTGATATGCAAAAAATGTGAAAAATGAGAAATGCAAAAATGAGGAATAATCTTTATGTGCAAGTCATTGATTTTAATATGGCAGAAAGAAGTGGTTTCGTTGAGGAATTTTGTTGAACATAAGTTACAAAAGACACTGAACATAACCTCTTTTGCTAAAGAGGTATTAAATGCACACAAAAGTTCATTGGAAAATGAAGC
>CAJVPN010000238.1:0-35436 GCA_910592215.1 Entrophospora candida
GTTTAGTCTTTCGTCATTTTTTAGTGATTTGACGAAATAGTTTCTCAATTCCAAAAACATTTCGTCATACATCATTATACACAAGTGAATCTCAATTTAGTGTACCTCGATTTAATAGATCGAGGATAAACTAAATAATAATAGTAATATTCTTCTCAATATAACAGATTTCTTGATATTAATATTAATATAATAATAGAAAAAATTTTTTAATTGATAAAGGATATTATTATAATTAGTGATGGTTGCTGAAACTATTTTAAAAAAAAAGATAGTTTCGCCCAATACTATGGTAGCCCAATATTTTTTATAATGACAAACATATAATAAGTATATAAATCAATCTACTTTATTTTAAAAAACAAAAATAATTTCAGCTATTATTAAAATTAGCTTCGCCCAAGTTTAAGCAAATTAATTTCGGCAATTTCGGCCCATAAATAAGGTAGTTTCAGCCATCATCACTAAATAATATTATAGTCTAAGCTCTCTATACCAAACCTCTCTATAACGAACAAAAACGGAAAATTAGATATAAGGGACAGTGGTTCGGTATAGAGAGCTTAGATTGTATTGTTAATTGATAACAATAGTTGCACAATTCATTAATAAATGGTAACGATTATAGATTCGAATCAAAGCATAATTTGGATTCGATTCGAATGAAATGAATCAAAAATTAAGTGATTATATTCAATTCATTGATTCATTCGAAGCCTTAATTTCTCTATGTAAACTTCTGTTTTTCATTAGCTAAATTTTGATAACCATTTTGATCTTGATTTTTTATTTCGTTAGTTGGCTGTTGATTATCTTTATTTTGGTTTCCATTTATTTCTTGCCTTGCTCAACTATCACCTCCCCTTTCAATAGCTTGTTCACTTAATGGATCCTAATTCTAAAATTTGATTAATAAACCATTTCTTCTTTGGACACTCTCACTACCTGATTGTCTTTTATATACAGCATATCAGTCACCCATTACTTGAGCATGATCTTGTTTAATGTGCTAATTTTCAATATCCTGGTGAGTTAAATTTATATGCTTTTTTGCTTCATCTAGCTCCCATTGCTTCTCTGCTACTTTTCTTTGAAATAACTTGCTCTCTCTTTGCATTTGATCTATAAATTTTTTTCTTTCCTCTTTGTAAAATTCAATATTAATTTTATGGATTTTTTAAGGTATGGATAACTTTAATCAGAACAAATTGTAAACGATACAATATATCATTTTTAATCAACACCCTCTGGCTTTATTTTTATTTTTGTTACATCTAAAACACTAAACTGGCGAAAAACTTTCCTCTCAATTTAATTGCAATGATTTATCCAGGTTGGTGAAACCTTTGGCGACTTGAGCTGTTTGATTTCTCTATTTAACCTGTTTATACTTGAGTCAACAACATTTTTTTGTTTTAAATAGTATATAGGTTTATCCCCAAATGAAATTACAAAAATGAAACTTATCTACATCAAGTCTACTACGGAACCAAAGAATTATATAGCACAATCAGAAATATTTTGAAGAATGAACAAAGATGAAAAAAATTGCTTCTTATCTTTTCAAGATAATGATACTAAAAATATTTAGACAAAGGAGAAATTTCTTGTGAATTTTATCAAAAAGAAAGGAAAATCATAACCAATTAACATAAAACCATGAAAAGAACCAAAAAACGGAAGAAAAATAATTTCCAGCGAACTTGGGTTGATTGTTAACCAGTGTTGTGACCCGAAACTCTGAGTTTAGGGAAAACCAGAAACAGAAACTAGTTTAGGTTAGTATTTTATGTTTATGTTTAGGTTTAGGTTTAGTTTCTGCTTAGTGTAAGGTCATTTTCCGAAACGTTTCGGGAAGCCAAAAGAATTTCTGGTCACAACACTGTTGTTAACACCTTGTGCTAGTTCTAAACAAGCGATATCCTTAAATTCACATTCTTACCGCTTGTAATCCAGAGAGGGAGTTTAACACTAAATAAATAAAGCTTTAATTTCTTTTATAACTTCAGAAATATCTGTTCTCCTAGTTTTCAGTAAATTGAATTCAGCAAGAAGCCCATTATAAACCTCCAGAGTTTTGACAACACCACGATTAAATGCCTCAAAAAAGAAAATGTTGGGTATTTTTGCAGGCCGTTTGATTTTTTAAAATAAATTCCAAAGTAGACTTGATACCCAAATATTGAAAGCCTGCTGGACTAGGTGATCCACACAATTTATACTTGCTTTTCTGTAGAATCAAGTCAAAATTACCATTACCATCGTCACATTTTAATCTTGTGTGCTCAGGAATCACGAAATTTAATTCAATATTTTCAATTATCAAATAAAGTAAAACCTAGGATTCAGATCCGGTTTATTTTTGTTGAACTCGGATCCTAAACCGACAAACTAGCTTTAGATTGTAATCTTATTCATGAAAATATGAGTAATGAAATAAACTACTCTAATACGTGACTCAACCCTTGAATTCGGATGCAATTTTTTGGTTTGAAGATAACAGGTCTATTTATATGTTTCGTAGTGATTTATTAGACTACTCAATTAATGTGCTACTTCATTGCACAAAAATGATGCTAGGATGCTTCGCATCCAAACTATTCCAAATTATTT
Source organism: Entrophospora candida (assembly GCA_910592215.1). Taxonomy (NCBI): domain Eukaryota; kingdom Fungi; phylum Glomeromycota; class Glomeromycetes; order Entrophosporales; family Entrophosporaceae; genus Entrophospora; species Entrophospora candida. The sequence continues at coordinate 2,614 of CAJVPN010000238.1, forward strand.
TCTTTATGCATAATATTCACATTCTTATTATTTCACCATTTTAATTTCTAAAGTTAAAGGAATGATTCATATATGGATTAGTTTTTATATACAGTGTGTTGCAAAAAAATCAATCATTATGGAACAGCCACTGCACCAATTCGTATGGATTCAATAGATTAAAAGCAGGACTTTTTTTTTGAATGCATTTTAATATTAAATGCCTTCATTATTGGTTTCGATTACAGACTAACATCTTGATTTTTGGATTAAATAAAACTAATCAGAGATAAATTGGGGATTGGATCCCACTTTTCTACGGTGAATTGTCCCAGGACCTTGAAATTTTTGACTTGTATTCCGTTATTTAATAATTTTGTTACTAAAACTTTTAAAAGAAATAAAAGAAAAACTAATAAATAAATCGTGCGTGACATGTGATTATTATTTCATTGGTAAATTCCGTCAATTCCTTCTAACAATTATTAATAGTAATAGTGAAACAGATATTTGAGTATTGAATGCTTGTAATTCGATGTAATTTGTTGAGTGAACGTATTCCCTTTTTCCTAATAATGTAATTGCTAAAAAAAAATCTGCAAAATTCAATCCTATTACACATTTACCCAAAAATTAATTACCAGATTCAGTTAATTTTTTTGAAACAATCTTGTGACACAATTTTGTGACACAATATCTGTGATGCAGAAAGTTGTACAAGTGTCCAGTGTTGAAAATTCAGTGCGGGGAATGCGGGTGTAACATTACACCAATCAAATTTTTAGATAGTTTCTAAATTTGTACTAGTTACACAACGAAATTTCAACACTGCAAGTGTCATCAGACAATTGTGGAATTAAGTTTTTACACAATTATCAGAACTGGATCCAAACCGGATTCAAACCTCTTTTTTTAATATTAATGTTAATATTAATATTTCAAACCGGTTTGGGCCGAACTCTAGTACTAGTTATTTATTAATTCACCACCATTGTACGATTGTTTATTTTTTTCATACTATTTTCTAGATATTCTGGATCTTGCTAGATAGTTCATGATAATAAATAATCAAAGAAAAACGACTATTATTATTATGGATATGCAGGTTTTTATTTTTTTTACTGCCACCCTGGCAAATAAAGTGATTTTATGGATCGTGGGAATTTGTGAATATCACTGAGAAAAATTAGATTGGGCAATAAACGGGTTTTACTTTTTTAGTGTTTTATAATAAATATCTTGCACTTGATTGTCATACAACGTTTAATAATTTTATTTTCTTTGCATTTTTATTCAGATCTTCTTAATGATGGATGATTCAAGGCAAACAATGATGTTTTCAGCCACTCTCCAACAAATGTTTTGAAATCTTTGCTTGTGATCTCTTGAAAGATCACGGTTGATTGTGTTGGTGGAACAGCGAACAATAGCTCAAAGATAGCCATTATTGATCAAATATTTATTTATTTTTATTATTATCTTTTCAAAAATAGTTAATTGCTATCATTATAATAGATACTTTATGTTGAAAAAAAAGATAATCACACAGCACTTGTTTCACAGACTTTCCGTGCATTCTATCTTAACATTAAATATTTTGGGATCCGACCTCAATCCTCATGGGTTTGGAAATTTAACGCGCGGTATTATACGATGTGGTATTATTATACAGTGAATTTATATTATTCTCAGCCCTAGCCATGGAAAATTCGAGGACTCTGAATTTATCAAATTGTATTCAAGCTCAACTCTCTTAAAGAGTAAGTTGGGAATCTCTTGCATAACACGTGCTTTTGTTCTGAATAAGGTTGCAAGGGGAGAAACCAGATACGCGCAAAAGGAGTAATCATTAAATCTACTACCAAGTTCAATAAATTCTATTTTTGGATATGATCTTTGAGGTACTCTGTTATAATTTAAAATTAGGAAGGTTTTAGGTGAGTAGTACAATAAATATTTAATATACACAGAGTTCCAATTAGGCTCATTTGCCAAATTTCCCTTGCCAGGTTATTATTATATCAGAAGTTCGAATATTAATATTTAATTAATTAAAATTGGTGTCGAATAATTTTATATGTTCGAATATTCATGTTGATAAAATTTCTTCGATAAAAATGTTTAATAAATGATGGCATAATTTTTAATTAATGATATAAAGAAGAAACAAACCCTAATTTTTCGTCAGAATCAATTATCGATGACAGATTGTGTAGGCCACCAAATAAAAAAACCAAAGATTTTGACGGAACATGGAAAACCTAGAGAAAGCTATACATAAAATGGTTATTTGGTGATGTTTAAAGCAACATTACACCAAAACAAAATAGAAAGGTTGTGTTTTTAAAAAGAGACATAAATATTATATTTTGAATGTATTTGGGTTTTTAGATATTTTTTTAAATTCATAAAAAGTATATATTACAACATCTAAAAGCAAAAGTGTTGTCACCATTACGAATATTACGAATATCCTAATTCGGAAGTCATTACTATTGCTATTACTATTACGTGTTACGGATATTCGAAAGTTTTACGAATATTAATATTAATATTACGAATATTCTAATTCGAAAGTATTATTATCGAAAATATACAAACATTTGAATATTAATATTAATATCATTTCCATAAAATTACGAATATTCGAATAAGATTAGTTCTTTAAATTTTCATCTCTACATAGTCTTACTAGAATCCTCAAAACTATATAGAAGTGTCAAGTCAGCTGCATTAGTGACCTATTTATATATGAGTTATATTATTACTTGAGCAATTTATTTATTTTATTATTACAAATAAAATATCAACATCAAATATATTACATAATAATTGAGAGTGTACAGTCATATCCCTCTTACCCAAATCCCATCTTTAAATTTACCTTATTTATGCAACATATAAGACACAAAAAAGCCATGTTAAATTAAGAGGCTGTGGTGGTAAAATATTGAATTAATGGCTATAGGACGCTCTATAATGGATCATTAATATAAGATACCAGTAAAGAGGAAGAATCTTGTACCAACATGAGAAAAAAGCAATTGAAACTGCAAAGAAATTTTAGAATAAAATGATTTTACTACTTGTAATAAAATGTTTAGATGGAAAAAAAAATATCATTCTTCGATGACTGAATTTGTAATAATAAATAAATATATCAATATAAAAAGTTATATCCCACTTTAGTTGTATATAACAAACTTCTCAAAAGAAGGGGGCATGACTGTATGGGGACAAAGGAATGCCACATACAAAGAGATGCTTTAAATGGTCAACCATTGTTGTATCTCTAATACCATATGAACCTGTTTGAAATCAGGTTAAATACTGTTTGAATTTATATTTAATACTATCTAAGGATTTATTATATTTCAGCGAGCATTACTAATTTATTTTTAAGATTTTAAGGGTTTTCTCAGTGGATGGACGTTTTTTTTTTAGAAAAAGTTACACCTTCTTTAAAACACTTTTATAAAAAGAAATATATAATTTAAATTATAAGGTTTTAGTTTAGCTGAATTATTGTGTCCCATTTCATGGAACAGTGAATTTTTTTTAAGGACAGTTGTGAACTCGATACAGAATGGCTTAATTCTTCTTGAAAAGGAAATTAATTGTTTTTTGGAAAAATTTTTTTTTTAATTTCAAGTATTTATTTATCTTATGAATTGACCAAAAAAAGACATACAATGATTTCTCTTTGGTAAAGATTTACTACATTTCCCAAGTAAAATAATGATGTGATATTTACATCTTTTTAGATCATACATGACCATTGTATCTTCATAAAGTGTTGATTATTACTATATTAATATTTATATATAAACAGGGCTGATTAATTGATTTTCTGGGAAAGAAAATTTTCATTATGTCTATTTTTGGTCGTGAATTGGTCAAACTTTTAAGATGTTTTAAAAACAATTATTGTAAAAACAACAATAACAAATACTACAACTACTACCAGTCAGTTAAACTGTCATCTTCTTTTTCACAACAACAACAATCATCACCACAAAATTCACATTTTGAAATTGAACGCAAATTTACATTTGATCTTGAGAGAATACCAATATTAGAAAGTAACAAGGGACCAATTAAATTCCAATCGATCAAATTTCTCTATTCGAAATCTTTTACGGACGTTTATTACGACGATGATGATAAAAATTATCCATTGTCCACACAAGATATTTGGTTGAGAGAACGAGATGGAAAATGGGAATGCAAGACACCGATGAATCTTACACCGTCAATGGATTCGTATCACGAACTTGTAACACATCAAGAAATTGATAAATATCTCAACAAGAAACTTACTCCATCTTCATCTAGCAATGATGATGATTTTTCGTCGAGAATATCATTTAAAAATCGAATAATTAATCGGTATGGATTGAATGAATTTTGTAGAATAACAACAACTCGAAAACATTATTTTGTTGATGAAGAGTTCACACTTGATTTGGATACAACAGACTTTGGACATCATATTGGTGAATTGGAATTGGTGGTTGGGAATGAGGAGGATGTGCCCAAAGCCGAATTCAGAATTGCTCAATTTTTAAAGAAGCATGATTGGTTTTTTGACACCACTAGTGAAGTTGTTATGGGAAAATTGACCGCATACATAATGAAATTTAATCGAAAGCAATGGAAGTGTATGGAAAAGTCTGGAATTTTAAAAAAGAAATTGTTTCCAGAGAGTATGGATGATGTTGTTAATAAGGGAACTAACTAATAATAAAATTTTTTTGGTTGGTCGAAATTCGTGTTTGATATAATTTTCTATAACAGGCTTGATAGAACAAATGTTTGTGACTTTTGAGTTGTGTACTATAATGTGTGTAATGTTTCATAATAAGTAAATTTTTTTGCCAAGAAAATTTGTTCAGTTTTTAATAATAATAATAATTATAGCAAGATTAATGAAATTTTTATTATGGAAACCATAATAATAACTAATAAAGAAATGCGGGGGACAGGCAGAAAAAAGAAAACTATTAATAATCAATTGGCAGATATTTTGTGCAGCAATTGTTGTTTGTATTGAAATTTGGGAAAGAAAGAAAAGAAAAGAGGAGAGCAGAAGGAAAATGTTAAGGAGAAGGAGAGGAAAAGGATAAGTATATGAAAGAAATTTGCATAAACAAAATAATAATTTAATCTCTTCCTTTACCTATCATTTAAAGATATGCATGCATATGGGCGTATTTGTGAATATGTGCTACCATAATTTGTCCAATGAAAATTTAGATTGGTCATTCCACTAAAAATTTAAGCTTTACCCTTTTCTTTTTTTTATGCCGTATTAGTATGGAAATTACGATTATCACGTAATTTAGTGCAGAAAATTTTTTCTTGTGACTTCTATTGATCGTGTATTACATCATTAAACATATTTATATCATAAGAAAGGATTTTAAAATAACTTGTGATAGAGATAATTTGGTGGGGGGAGGGAGAGAATTAGATTTATAAATAGAACAATATAATTTTTTGTTAAATCTATTCTTAGAATTCGATAATTTTAGATTATTATTAATTTGCAAAAATAAAAAAAAAAACGGATAAAATTTTAAAAATCTTCTTTGTCTACCTGATAAATTTAACAATTCATTGTACAATAATTCCAAGTTGCCCAGCTAATTAGCAAGAACAACACTCAAGAATCACAGATTTTCGGCTTTCAACAATTAAGAAAAAAAGTATTATTCATATATGGAAAAGAGAAAGAGAAGCAATAATTGGGTGTAACATCTATTATATTAATAGATATTATTATCATCATAGATAGAATTTATGAATAAATTCATTAATGATGGGATGTATGGTTTTATCAGAGAAGGGTGATGCGGGGACGCATCTATTAAAATTCGTTTATTTGTTAGTTTTATTAGTAAGTATTAGAGCCTTTAATGCAAAATTCGGGTAATTAAAGTTTTCGGTCAACTAGCCATGTTTAATATTTGATAAATAATACACTATGGAAATAAATTATTAAAAATGTAATGTAACAGTAATTAATTTTATTTTATTTATTTATATTTATTTTTATTTATTTTATTTTTTTTATTTACAAATAATTATTTTGGCTGTTTATGCAAAAAATATAATCGAAATAATTATTATTCTCAACTTGGCATAAATTATAAATTTTTTATTTTAAGTATCAATTTTTTAACTTATAAATAAAACAAAATTCTCATATAAAAATATCTTCTTTTTTCCTACCATCATAAATTTTTAAAATTCATTTTTTTAAAAAAAAAAAGAAGCTATAATTATCATATCATATACTAGAGCACAATATAATTTAAGGTAAAGAAATTACATGCAATTTTCAAAAATTAATTAAACACAAGTTTTTTTTTCACTCGCCCTCTCATCCTCTCACCTTTCATCTTTTTCCCTCTCTTCCAAAATAAAAATTAATAATTAAAAATAAATGCATGCAAATAATTTAACCCAATAATCATCTTTATTATCTCCCTAATCGTTTTTGAATTCATAAATAATAATAACGTCTGTGTAATATATTCATCATACAACATTGCATTTTTATTTTTATTAATATTTATACACAAAAAAAACCATAATTAAATTGATTTAATTGATTGATTAATTTTATTAAATTATTCTTTATCTTTTCTCCTTATCCATAACTATATAAATACTCTTGCTAGATTCATTTGGTTTTTTTTAATTTTTAATTTTTAAAAATAAAATTAGAAAACAATCAATATCCTCTTCTCTCCCTAATTACAATTCATCTAATTAATTTTTTTTCCTTTACCTAATAACAAATATAGAATATAATAATAATAATAATAATAATAATAATAATAATATAACACAATGGCACGCATTCATCTTACCTTATTGTCAGTTCTTCTCTACTGTGTTACTTATATCTATGCCGGTAAGCATTCTTTTACTTTTATTATTTGTAATTAATAATAAAAGGATACGTTTCTAATAATAATTTAATTGTCTCATTCCTACCATTAAACAGCCGCTACAGTAAATAGTATAGCCGGTCCAGTTGCTCAAGGTGCAACAGTCTACATCACATACCAATTTAGTACACCCCCAGCAGGAAAGGTCACTTTACAAGTTATAAATTTCACTTCAAAAGATACAAAATTCCTCAGTGAAGATTTACCAATAAACCCTGCCAGTTTCAAATGGGTGGTTGATGTACCTGTAGGAACTTATTACCTTGCTATTAATGATGGTAGCGGTCAAGCTTTCTCTGGTAACTTTGATGTCAGCGCTGGAACATTACCACCATCAACATCACCAACATCAACACCTGCTGCAACTCCAGCACCTGCACCAGCACCTGCACCACCAGCACCATCACCACCAGCAGCTTCAGCAACAACCCCAGCAGCAGCAGCAACAACCCCAGCAGCAGCACCAGCAGCAGCAACAACAAGCACAGCTGCTACAACTGCACCTGCAAAACCATCTGCTGCAAATTCTGCACCAAGTTTCTCTGGTTACTCACTTTTGATCAGTCTCGCCGTAGTAGCCGCCGTAATGTTCCATATGGCTTAAAGACATAGATAATTAATATGATTTTTTAGAAAGAGTCAATTATTTTATTTTTTTTATTATAATAAGATTTTTTTTTAAAAAAATAATATTTATATAATTAATTTAATAATAACAAATAATATTCCAATTTAATAATAATAATAATGATAAATAATATACAGATAATAGTTAGTTAGTATATTATTTTATATATAACAAGGGTAACAAGTACCAAAATTTTTTTAAAATAAAAATAAAAAATCGTTGCGAATTTCCTTTAAAAACAATCGGGTAAAAAATTTCCGTGACCAATAAAATTGTTATTATTATTTTATAAAAATATTTACGCGTACACTCCTAGATATGCTTTTCAATCAAGGTGACCAATTTCTTTAATAAAATAATAATGGTAATCATTGATTATAGTCTCATCATCCATCGACAATTTGTCCAATCTGTCACCCAAATTCATCAATCACATTAACTTGGTCAACCTTTCCTTTTACCACCATTACTATTAATATGATTGTTACCAGAGTCTAATATATATTAATTAATTACGAATAAAAAATACCAGGTTAACTTTCAATTTAATTAATTAGAATATATAGTTTACCTTCATCATAACCAAGTTCATTAAAGTGTCATTATCATTTAATGAACTATCATGACTATTATTAATTCTTCAAATTTGGCAATATCGTCACCATCATTTAATATTCTGTTGAAATGATATGACAATGGATGCAATTTTTGACCTGACTGGGGATTATTATTAAAAGAATTTGCTCGCAGTAGGAGTTATAGTTAGTTTTATTACTTGATCAGCAAAAATGAAAAGTTCACTGATATTTGTGACGTTAGCCGACTAAGGTTTTTCTACCGGCTAACACCACTAATTTGGACCACTATCTCAACACTTTTCTCTTCTACATATTCTTTTGACATCTCTGGTAAACATATTGGTGGTCTTAATCCCTCACAATTATTAAACAAATGGTGGACATCCAGCAAATATTCCTACATCAATGTTCCAACTCTATAAATATCTGAATCTTTTGAAAAAGTTCAGGTGCAATGGCATGATCCCATAAATTTTATTTTGATGTTTTATCCACGTAACCCTAATACTAAATCTATAATACAACGATCGCCCTGATCTACTACTAGTATATCGCTAACTTGGCTTGTACTAATTCCATATTGGTTTGCTAAATCAATATTTCTTAGTTCAGGTCTGCTTTTTTTAATAAAGAATTTTCTGGATTTTGATCAATTTGGATAAATCTGTTTGTTTCAATTTTAGTAATTAATTTAATTTGTATGCCACGTTAATGAACTTTAATCTTAATTTATACATTCAATTAAATTTGGGTTTAAAACCCCCCGCTTATTCAAATTTCATGCCACGTGAATCCGTCATTGTATGAATTTACTAATAAAATCCGTTAAAATATTAATATTAATGAATAAAAAAAGAGAAACTATATCTAAATTTGTAACAGAAATCCGGGTTGATTGTATTTAGAAATTTAGTTATACTTTTAAATATTGACAATCGATTAATTTAATAGGAAATTATTTATTTTTCGTTTTAAATGAAATGCTTGCTTGCTTCTTCAAAAAAAAAAAAAAAAAAAAAAAAAAAAAACCCCATTCATTTAAAACATTTCAATACAACGTACTAAAAACCTAAATTAAAAATTCTCCCCCACCTCCATCATAATCATTTATATATTCTCTTCTTTATGAATAGTATTTAACCCCCCTCCCCCCTTTAGTTAAATATTCAACATTTGTAGATTGATCAAATAAATAATAATTTTATTTCCAGTGTTGAAAGCCCATTGTGAATGCAGTTTTTACAAGATTTAGTTGAATATCTTGTGGCTTGACTTTGTATAAATCAGAGCAGGCCGTGTAAAGGTGTTAAAATCCTGGTTTGGTAATAATTGTCTTGACTAACATAATGATTAAATATTCAGTTCAGCCAAATGCTCATTTAGGTTACGCGATCAGTCATAGTTGAACTGGTATGATGAAAATGTGGTAGTGACACCAGTAAAATCTTCAAGCATTTGCATATTTTTTTTTTAAAAAAAAAAAATAGACCAAAAAGGAAACTATCTTGCCATTTTTAAATAAGATATTGGGATAGAGGTTATATTAATATGATACCTTACATACCAGTTCAATTATCTGAGTCCTAATATATCTTTCTCATTAAAAGTTTTTATATGTTATCCTAACCCACTAATAAAAAATTGCAACAAGACTATCTTTTTTGGTAAATTATTATTTATTTTTAGATAATTTCTTTCTAACTTATTTTATTATAGCAGATAAGTAAAATTTAATAAAACAATTACAATTGATTGAGTCTATTTTTGTCTTATATGACGTAACTATGTCGTAACTATGTCGTAACCTTGGAAAGCCAATCCGAATTAGGTAAATCAAAAAAATAAATGCCATACGGACGACACTTTCCATAAGCATATTCCGTATTAATGTCGTGGCTCTCAAGTATTCATGTGTTTGCATCCTTATTTAGATCAAAGATACAATCAAAAAATCATGTCAACAATAAGAAAAATTTGTAGTGAACTTATTTTAGGAAAATCAAAGATCAATATCAAAATAATATACATTTTCGAAAATGACATTTTTTTTTTCCCAACAACAATAACAAGGAAATAAAAAATCAATTTCGTTTGTAAGTCAAGTGACTTGGAACAAATAAAGAGACAATTTATTATTCATTAAACAAAGAGAATTGCATTTTATTAGTAGTAAACATCTAAGGTGCTTAGAATCCTTTAATTTCTTTGCTGGAGTATTTTAATCCCTGCAAAACAATTTATCCTTGAAATAGATTATTAAACCTATTGAAAACAAAATTGCAAAATTCTTAAGAAATTGAACATCATAAATAAAATAAGGCGTGTGATATTTAAATTTCTAATGCAACATTGTAATAGCTAATGACAGTGAGTTGATGACCTTTCGTTATATTTGTAGTAATTATCCAATCAAAGAATAGTATCGAGAAAATTTGGAAAACATAATTATTATGTAGCAATTTTAAAAATGTTTATAGCGAACCTTTTGCTCTGTTAGCAATAGAGGTATTTTATTAAGATGACCGTAAGAAATTTGAATTTGGGAAAAAATGGAAAGTTTCTATTTTACCCAGTGCTCAATAATAGAAAGAAAGGCGCGATATTTCATGATATGTGAAGTTCAACATGCTAAGTATTCAGATTATTATCAAAATTACAACTATTTCAACAACACTAATATGGCCTTTTCTTCTCTGAATTCTTTCCAAATTGCGCGACACATGTCCAATTCACTTGGACGCATCCAGATTAATTACAAAATAATAGACATGATTTTGTAATAAATTCTTTTGATAAATTTCAAGTGCTTCATTACTGTCTTTAATATATGGATGATTTTATGTTGAAAGAGCAGATATTACTATCAAGATATTCTACAAATAATACATCGCCATCACATCAACTTTTGCCACCACATCACCACCTATTCCTCTCTACTCCAATTTATGTCGGATTCGGATTTCACCGAATTGACGTGGTGAATAAATAATAAAGGATATAATTGCAACAACAACAACAACTATTATTATCACACAATTTGATCGGGATTGACCGAGACTGGATAATTAAGTGAGAAATTTTATGGCCATTTGGTTATTGTTGTTATTGTTGCAACATAAAATTTCAATCATCAATAAACAAAAAGCTAATCGAAGCATTTGAACAACTAATTAAAAAACCTTTCAAGGATCGACGAAACACGTTTACAATGCATGAATGAGAAGAAACATCCCATAATAAATATAAAAATCTGAAGTTTTAATGGTTATTAAAAGAAGGTTAGACATATTTTTTTGAATAACTATCTATTTACCTGATATAAGATTTAAGGTTTAGTTTAATTAATCAACACCTAATTCAATATGAATTAATTAAAAAATATTAAAAATTTTTTAATATATTAATTATTATAAATGTATAATCAAGTTTTCATCTTTTTACATGGTTGTTAAATGTCTCATTAATTTATTTTATTATCTATTTCTGAACATAGTCCAATTTCATCAGATGGCAATAACATTAATCTTTTCAATGACTATCTGTCACCATCATCACCAACACCATACTTATTTATATCATGCAATGAATTAGTTAATCATTGACATTAATTAAACACTGTAATAAAGTGTCATATCTGATGTGTTTATGCTCAAATACTTTATAGATTTCAAGATATCTTATTGCCTCTTTACTATTGTTTTTTTTTTTGGAAAAAGGAGAAAATAAAATAAAGATATATTTTATTTCAATTAAGTTCAGCCATTCATACATCATTTAATATTATGGATGGTAGAACAAAAATTTAAGAAGAGGATAAAAATTAGATTAATATTAAGCCAAAAAATTTTGTGTTGGTTGTCAGGTCATTTCAGTTGCCCATAAACCAAATTAAAAATGAAATAATGATACTTACTTTAATTGTATATCAACCAAAACTAAAAGTGCACCTGATAAATATTTATACATAAATATATTCAGGATGAAGTTGATGATATCTAAGAGTAAAAATAGCAGTAATATTTAATATTTGTCATTATAATTGTTGTTATTGATATATTCTTAGTGTTACTATTATTATTAGGATTATTTCAGTCAATTAATTATTAATTGATGTCATATCACTAGAACATAATCTGGTATATATTTACCATATTCCAAAGCAGCATTCTGAAAATGTCTTCATATTAATAATTATTTTTTCTAAAAATTGGAAAATCACCACCAATCAGGATATTTATATGACATCCATTAACAATTACCTTACTAATTGATAAATCTGCTACTGCCAACAAGAGTAATTTGTTCACCAGTTACAAATTGCCTTTATCTAATGCTCCTCCAGCACATTTATCAATATGATCAAAATGTGCCAAACCAAGCATGACTCCTCCATATTTTCACCATCAATAAATAAATTCTAAATGAAAATAAAAATTTATAATTATATGATTATGTAATAAAGTTCTCATTCTTATGAAAAGAAAATATTATTATTATTAACCTTTTCAATCATTGTCTTTCATTATCCTATATTAATATGCTAATTTTCTTTTTTGACTTCCTACATTTTTATTATGATCTCCTTTTTTTATGTTAATCAGTCAATAATCAACATGCATGTATGTGTCTGCAACACAAAAATCTTTTTGGGAGTTCCGAATTACTCCGCATTAATATTAATATAAAATATGTATTAGGTTCATTTTTTAAAAAGTCAAATTAATTAATTAATTAACAATAATAATGTCTGAAGTCAAGGTTACAACTGATATCATCACATTGACAAGACATGTTCTTGATGAACAGCGTAAATATAAAGATGCAAGTGGTGATTTGACCACCCTGTTAAATGCAATTCAACTTGGTTGTAAATTTGTAGCCACTAACGTTAGAAAAGCTAGACTTTTAAATTTGTGAGTAATAAATATAATAATTAATAATGATCAATAATAATAATTGAATAATATGCAATTTATGAATTGAATAAAGAAATTAATGATTAATTCCTATCCTATCCTATCCCATCAAATAATTCAGAGTTGGACTTGCAGGTGGTGCAACAAATATTTCAGGTGATGAACAAAAAAAATTAGATGTGATTTCCAATGAGATTTTTGTTAATGCACTTTGTTCATCTGGTAAAGTTGCTGTGATGGTTTCAGAAGAGGATGAACAAGCAATTATTGTTGAGGAAGGATTACGTGGAAAATATTGTGTTGTTTTTGATCCACTAGATGGATCTTCTAATATTGATGCTGGTGTAAACGTTGGTACAATTTTTGGCATTTATAAAATGGTAAGTAGTCAATCAGCTAACTATTTGACATTGGCATAATTTTATCATAAAGAATTTTATTGGTGAATGATTATTACATATTAATTATCAAAAAATTAATTTTAGTGTGAAGGATCTACTGGAAGTATTTCAGATGTTCTTAGACCAGGTTCTGACATGGTTATTGCTGGTTATTGTATGTATGGTAGTTCTGCTAATATGGTCATTACACTTGGTAACGGAGTTAATGGTTATACACTTGATAATGTAAGAACAATTAATCGATTGATTAATTATTATAATTTTTATTGTGATTACATGTAATTTTATTTTTTATTTTTTAGGCGATTGGAGAATTTATCCTTACTCATCCTAATGTAAGTGTTAAACAAACATATATCCAACTATTACAGTTAATTAAATAGATAAATAATAATTGCTTTATTTCCTCACTCATTGTTGCCGCTCAACTAACGCAGATCAGAATTCCATCTCGTGGAAAGATATATTCAGTAAATGAGGGAAATGAAAAATATTGGTATGAACCATGTAAGAAATATTTCAATTCACTCAAATATCCACCAGAAGGTAAAAATCCTTATTCAGCTCGTTACATTGGTTCAATGGTTGCCGATGTTCATCGTACACTGTTATATGGTGGAATTTTTGCATACCCAGCTGACAAAAAATCAAAAAATGGTAAACTTCGTATCTTGTATGAATGTTTTCCAATGGCCTTTTTAACTGAACAAGCTGGCGGTAAAGCTATAAATGGTAAAAAACGAGTGCTTGATCTTGTACCAGAATCTATTCATTCCAGATGTCCTATTTTCTTGGGCAGTAAAGATGATATTGAAGATATAGAAAAGTTTTATGCTGATTTTAATGGTGATTGTTAAATTATAAAAAGAAGAGAAAAAGAAAAAGAACTTATTATTGTTATTTGTTTTCTAAATAAAGTATTGATGATAAAGCAAAAAAAATAAAATTTTCCTATTATATATATTTCATCATTTTTTTAGTAAAATTTCGCTTATTTGACTCTGAATTAAAGAAATGCAATGCTTGCTTCCAAATTTCACCTTCACTTATGTTTCTAATAATAATAAAATAAAAAATGTATTTGTAAAAACGCGTCATGCAATTACCAACATCAACCTGTTTGTGTTCTTATATGCATGTTTAACCATTCAAGCTGTATTATTATTTTTAATTAAATAGAAAAATATAGAAGTTAGCTTGTTAGAAACCTGGAAACAGTATAGTAACACTTAATATGTTACTATGTAATGGTACATTACTAATAGTATAATAAATTATTTCCACCTTGCGGAAGAAATTTTATATATATAATTTATGCTAAAACTTTTTAATGATGTTGTTTCAATTGCATATGATATTTATAATAATGGTTCATCAAATACATCTTTTGAAGAAATTCACAAAAAAACAGCATACATGTTATCAAAATTAATTTGGCTTTGACCTATTTATATGTTTTTCATACGACTCAATTAATTGCGCCAAAAAATCGCCTGATTGAGTCGAAATTAAAAAATGATGATAAATGTTGCAAGAAAAATATACATTATGTTGAATTACGTAGATATGCAATGTACAAAAACGGAGAACCAAAAGAATGTAATGCAACAAGATATCCTGCTAGATTTTGTGAAAATTGCATTAGCCTGCACCTATTGTATCATATTACTGTTTCTGGAACAAAACTCGATTTTGCTGAGACAAATCATCAATTTTTATCCAGTTTATATTTACAAGGTGTCTCAGAAGCCAATTTCACATCAGTTTCGACGTAATCACTTTTTTTTTTTCTGGTCATGTTGTATGTGAAATTGAAATTATGTGAAATTGAAATATTATGGAGTGGGTGAAATTCTGATTGGCTAATTTGAATTTCACACATGTAAATTTGAATTTCACATATGTGGATTGCGAATTCACATAATTTCATTTTCACGTACAACAGTCACATAGAAATGTGGTGTAATTCATGTTTTAGGCCATATCAAAGAAACAAAAATTCGTCATATTATTTAAACATATACCTGAAATCAAAGTAGTTATCAGAAGGCATAAAACAAGTAGTCAAAGAACTGAATACACAAATATACAGAGAACAAAGAGAAAACAATCTGCATAGCAAAGTGGAGCAGCAGTTGATACCAAAACAAGAACTCTAAAAATTTCGAATTAAACATTTTGCATTCAATATAAAAACAAAACAAAAATGTTCGAATATATTACTAAAACTTTTGGTTATATTAGCAATGCACTAAAATCCCTTAACGACAGTAGGGTCCCATTTGATGCTGATGATCTATTAGGGTCAGAGAAGAAATTGAGTATGTGGAAACACCAAATATAATGTCTTTAACAAATTTGTTACAAAGATGTCTATGCTAAGTGTAGACATTTATATATCTAAATTATAAATTTTGTTACATGAATGTTGGTCTCTTTTTAAAACTTTGCATGCTTAACATGTAAAGTTTTTCGATTTAGGCTTAGGAACATAATGTAATAGAAATAATGAATTACATTATCAACCCATTTACTAACCGAAGTATTAGAGTTGGTGGTTCCAAGTATATGGAACATATTAAAACTGGTCGTATTGATTAGAATGTTAGTAATATAACTCATCAGCTTAATACAATGAATTAAGAGCCTTTGTTGAAAAATTTTAAATTACAAGCAGAAAGAGTGAAGAAGAGAGTGATATTGAAGATGAAAAAAGTGAAGAGAGTGATATTGAAGAGGAAAAAGGAGAAAGTGTTGATGAAGACAATGAATAAAAAATGTCAGTTTTTGACAATAAAAATATACAAAAGTGGCCAAAAATCCAGTTCAAGCAACCATTTAATATCAGGTGATCAATGAGGCCAAGGGCCTCCTTGGAGGATCACAACATCCAATTAGTATATAGTATATGATATGGCAACTATGTGGCCAAAAATCAGAAATCAGCCACAATCCAATGTGGAAATGATTTAATTTTATTTCCAGTATTAAAAAAAATCGATTTTTCTGAGACAAATCACCCAATTTTCATCCAATTTATATTCACAAGGTGTCCTAGAAGCCAATTTCACATCAGTTTCGACATAAACATGTTTTATACCATATGTATACTATTTTCTAGCCACATAGCAGTGTGGTGTAATTTAGTCAACGGGTATTCAACAATCCCAAAAGTTCTCTGCACTTCCAAAAAATATAATGGAATGGATCCATCTGGTTAATTCAAGGGTATTGAATATCTATCTAGAGAAGGATTGATATGGCAACATGGACAAGAGGATATATAAATGATTATGATGGAGATAAAAGGAATTTAATTATTATGTAGTTTTAAAATGTTTAAATAATTCAAATAACATTGAGGATAAATTTTTTGATGAGGTCAGTAACAATTTCATTTAATATTAGATTAATTGAGTTTATCCATATTTTCAAGAATTGATTTATTGTAGAATTAAATCAAATATTGTTAATTGCCATGCCATAACTAAATTTACAGATAATGGAGATTATTCAGTAGTTCTACAATATGGGCCAGAAGAGATTATTTACTATTAGTTAAATTACCATATTTGGAAAGATTGTCTCCAATAAGCCAATCACAGTGTGGGTCAAAAACCCTATATCAAACTGTGATTTTTGTATATATGTAACCTATCTATTACTATATAGTTTGCGGTGTCCTATCCATATTGTGCATGAATTAATTTTAAATTAATGCGCGTGAAATTCAAATTAGCCAATCAAAATTTTGTATCCAAATACCCACCCAAAATTTTAACTACAATTTGATTTTGGGATCCCAGATATTTGTATAATAATAAGGTTTGGTTTGATATTAACCAACTAAACCACTCAAGGCACGTCTTGAAATAGCATAATAGTTTAGAGTAATGATACCTGACGAAATGTTTTTGCAGGCGGGAAATTATTTCGTCAAATCATTGTTAATTTCGTCACATTTGGCGAAATGGTAAAATGTGGTAAATTGATGAAATGTTACGAAAAGAGGAAAATATGACGAAAAGGAGATATTATAAACAAATTTTAAAAAAATTTTTTTTACAAAATTTTTTCTTTTAAATTTAAATGTCACACAATAGTCAAAGTTAATCAAAATGAATCAATTTACGAATTTTCTGATAATAATTATGATCCAAAAGATTTAGTAAAAAATATCTTTGTTGAAAATGAATTTGAAAGCGAACATAATTCAATGAAACAATTATTTAGAACAAGAATGTTATGATATTGACATTAATAACAGTCTTACAAGTAATGAAATTGATAACAATTTTGGAAATAATACAAATGAAGATGATGATAAAAATTAATTAGAAATCAGAAGAAACATTACAAAAATATTCTTTGTGAAAATGGTTATATTTTTCTCTTTTTTTTTCGTCGATTTTTTCTTTTCCCTCCTTTTCCTTTCGTCAATATGCTCTTTGTGGTAAATTACATTTCGTCGTTGACTAAATGCCGATCATTTCCTCAGGTATCATTAGTTTAGTCCCAGTCGATTAGATGATTGTTTTGCGAATGGATTAATTCAGAATTTTAAGTCCTTAAATACATGTTTTGAAATGCTAATACAAAGATATTCTACTTGGTAGAGAGGTCTACTTCAAAAGGTAATTAATTCTTATATGTCACATAGGTTCTATGTAATATTAATATTACACAATTTATTTAATAAAAAAAAAATTTTTTTCTTTTTTCAAGAAAACATTCCTTTTTTTTAACAGTTATTAATAATATTAACAATAACAACATTAAATAACTTAACAATAATAATAGCATTAATAATGTTTTATAATAATAACTGAATAAACTTCATAGACTTTGTTTGGCATATCTGTTTTTTCTGAAAGTTATTTTGTGAATTAATGTTTACTTCATTCTAATAAAATTATATAAGCAGGATATTGCTTTTATTAAAAAAAAAAAGAAAAACATTAACAATAATAATAGCATTAATAGAGTAATAATAATAATAATAACATTAATAATAACAATAATAATAATAATAATAATAATAATAATAATAATAATAATGAAATTTTTCTTTCGCCCCTTCCTTGAAGGGCACTTTTTTTTTGCTCCCTTGAACAAAATCTCTTGTCAATTTCACATAATGATGACTATTTTATAATTGAAAATATAGTAATAGATTATATGAAAATAGCTTAGATGTTGAATCTGATATAACTTTCCCATCCTTGAATTTGATGATATTGAAAAAGAGGAAAGTTATGATTTTGATAATAAAGAAAAAGAAATTTCTGACGATCCAGACCTCTTGCTCAACTTAAAGGTACTTGTGAAGTTTATCGTAATACTGTGGAACAATATGGAAATGATTTATTTGAGATTGGTGTTGTTATCTATGATCAGAACATGTTACATAAAGAAAAGCAACTACAGTTACAAACAGAACAAAATAAATTACATCATACACGTTGCTTACTATGTAAAAAAGTTCAAAAGCTTCTTCACACGTGATGGATGTTCTGAGAATCCATGGGCTGTATATGGGCGAAACATTAGAGGAATACCTTGCTTGGGATTGCAATCTTGCGAATCTTTGCAAGATTGTGCCTCAATTTCCACTAAATCAACAAATAGCTCCCGTTCTTTGTATATTTGTTCTGATTGTTTTGAAGCTAATGGAGGCCATTTCCGTAAAAGAATGGGGAAGGGTTATAAGATGTTCAGTTGTGATAAAAACATAGGATCATTCGGAAATTGACTTTTTGTTGACCGATTAAACAATACTTGCCAGAAAATATAATTTCCAACCAGTCAGACTTATCAAGTAATATTATACCAACTCAATTGATGATACAAATAGCATTTCAAATTATCTAAAATAGATTTAAAGGGGAATGTAATAGTTTTGGAAACATAAATGGTGAATCATTATGGCAATTACGTGGGATAATTACCAACCTGAAAAATCCACAATCCCCCTCCCATACGCTATTCATCTACTTTGCCACTAATTCTCTGTTCTTTTTTTAAGAGACTTATCACTGTCAGCAAAAGAAAACATGTAGTTGCAAAGACAAAGAAAAAAACGTAAAATCCCTTAGATACCACACCAATTAAAAACCACAATCTTTTTAGTATCAATTATTTTGTGGATAACCTTTTGTGGTTGGAAGGTTTGGTTGCCTCAAGTTTTGAGTTCCCTCTGTAGACATCTACGATTAATCTCAAAACTTCACCCAATTTTCCATTCATCAAATATGATTTCCTATGCTGAAGTTCGAAAACAAAATGAAAGAATGAAAATGCTGATCTAATTAATAAACTCGAAGTTGATAGTGAGATTTATAATCTGACTGCTATAGATAATATAGATTTACAAGAGAAAACTTATTAATATGGCAATCACTATGGTGTTGCTATATTTTATATGGTATTCCAGGTTAAGACTTCCTCAAATTTGCAATTTCTCCTTCAGATTTCTCCTCTGAGTCATTTGATCAAGTAATTATTGGGAATCATCAGTAACAAAAAATTTAAATAAAAAATATGAGAATTTTAATTAATTAATTTTAGAAAAAATATATGAATTTGATGTTAAAGATAATCATCTTAAAGTTGGTAAACTGTTGAATTGGGATGTAGATTTGCTAAGCCAAATGTGGTTATTTTAAATTCTGGAATGTAACTTAACTCTGATGAAAATGTTCACAATATATTGACCACAGCCTTTTCTGGATATGGGATATACAACATAGCGTTTCAACCCGGAATTAAGTCGCTGATTCATTTGGATAATGGTGGAGACTATTGTGCAACTAGTGTTCTTGAATTGATCCGGTTGCAGTTAGAATTGCCATCTATCGTTTTCTACAAAACACTGGAAAAGGTTTTGATTGTGTTTCAATAATATTTTGAAAATATGGCTAAATTATTACAGATGGGATGGGGTTACTGGAAGGCGCACAAGTTGGAATTCAAAGAGGAATTTTATTTGCAGGTTGTGTATCTTACGGCCTTTTCATCACTCTTCCCAATTACAGGGAAATGCAGATGCTGAATATAAGGAATCTGAGTTTCAAAAAATTTGCTTCAAGCACTATCTATCAACCTCACGCGAGAAGAGCATTATGTAGAATATGAGTCTATGGTGTAAAATTTATTAAGCAAACAATGACAGGAAAGCTTGAAGATGAAGCAAATTTTCAACTACAAATAAAGCAAGTCAATATGAGATTAATCAATTAAAAATCCTTGATGAGTTCGTTCCTGATAAAGTACACCATACTTACATGAACGTGTCATAAAAAATAGCAGTCAGGAAATGTGGAATTTGAGTGATAAAATTTATGAAGCTTCTGTAATATAATCATTCCATTTTTGATTATAACCACACAAATTATACCTGAAGGATATAAATAATGGATCAATTTTATTGAAAAGATTCTTGCTCAGGAAGTTTATATGACTGAAAGGCAAATTACAAAAGGAAGAGGAGCTAAAGACCTAGTAAAAGTTAAATATTAGATTTAATGAACAGAGAAAAGATCAAAATCAAAAATCAAGACAGCAATCACAAGTCCAAAGCGAGAATATTGTAATGGATTGGACAAATGATAATATTGGCAATGTTCCACAAACGTAAATATATACCTGTTGCGTCTTCTAGTTCGTCCATTCAATCTTCAACTCCCTAATCACCCATGAAAATTTACTCAAATGAAGAGGTTAAAAATTTTAAAAATCTTGCTAATTATAAAGATTCTGGTTTCCTACCATTAAATTTAAAAAAAGTTATGATGATAAGTGGACTAAAAAAAAGTCTGGGATTATTGGTGTGTGTAATTTTTCAGGGAAAAGAAAGAAACAAAAAAGTAGATATTATTTTAATAAATATGATTTTGTTAATAATAATAATAATATTATAATTAAATAAATGTAATTTTTTTTAATAATAATAATATATAGTTTAATAACTTTATATAAAACGTACTTTTTTAATCTCTATTACTTTACAAAGAAAAGAACCAGAAAAAGACTTTCTCTAACTTGCAGCTTGTTTTCCATAACTCAGATAATTGGTTTGTTTACTTGGATATTTTAAAATGTTTTGTTAGTAAATTTTTCATTAAAAAATGCGTGACGGTCATTACTATGTAATTATGTAATTACACTTCCCGTGACGACAACGTGTCTTTACAGTTTAAAAAAAGTCTTGTTTGATTTTAACAATAAAGAAATTTATTTTTTAGTAAACCTTCTTTACACGTAAAAATAGTATTCAATTTAAACTATAACAAATATTAATTGGCGTTAGTATTTAGACATATACACCTTTTTTTATATTAAAATTCTTTTTTTAAATAGTATTGGTATCAGGTAATCATACAATATAACAAACGATTGCCATTCTTTTTATTGTACGAAATTAAGAAACTTTTCGTCGTTGATTATTTGTTTGGAAAACCAACTACAAAATTTTCTTTTTTAATAAAAAATATCTTCTATTTTGGTGTAAGCGGCGAGAATGTTTGTACATACAGGGTAAACAATGACAATTTCACCAAATAAGCTATAAAACATTTCAGAAATATGGCCTAAGAGGTTAAAGAAAATATGTGTCAACAATCTTTTGACATTGAAAGATATTTATTTTATAGGTTGGGTATTTGATAAAATATTAATTTTTTCAGGAAAATTAAGTCTGAAAGAAATCTCTCTACGTAATTAACATGAAGTCGAAATCAAATCCTCCCACAGTCAAAATGTTTCAACTTGAGGCAATCACAATTACATAGTAATAGTAAAAATCAATTTTGACTCTACCAGATCTGCAAATGTTTTGACTTCATGTATAGTTTATACTCTGTAAAAAGTTTCTCGGGTATATTTATTTAATTTAAATTTTAACATGTATAGTAAGTATAAACTGACTCTCTATAGGAAATGTTAAACATGAACCGATTTCTTAACCTAAAATTATGCTCACTTATGCTCGCAGTTTTAACCCCAGAGACAAAAAGGTAAAAGGAAAAACTGGTTACAATTGCTATCAAGCAATCTAATAGTTGACTTGCATGATAATCAGCAAAAATAATTGAATGAATTCAAATTGATGTTGTGCACTAGTAAAATTCTTACTTGTATAACATTCTAAAATATCACATTGGACTGATTGTTATTGAATTGCACTTAGAGATAACACATCTAGAGAACTTGGAAATTGTTGTTGAAATATATATTCATGGAGAATTAATACACTTCTTTTTCAATAAATTAAATAAATCCAGTCCTATTTTTTAATTTATAATTTTTAATCTAAATCTTCTTTTTAAATCCTGTCAAAATTTTCAATCTATACTTTGGGCAGACCAGGCCAGGAGAGAACTACAATGTTATTATCATCTTTCCATACACCTCACTACAGCTGCTTTGTAACATGGCGCATTATCTTCTTAATTCACCATCACCATCATCATCATCTTCACTTAGTTCACTATTATCAATTTAAAGCTTTATAATTTTTTTAAGAAATTGAAAAAATTCAATCTGTTTAGTATTTTGTCCATAATAATAAATCGTGAGATTCTACAAATAACTAAATTTAAATATGCATTTTTTACTTATATATACCACAAAGGTCGTTAGAACATGACATTGTGGTCAATTTTCGAGTCAAACATTTTCCAGAAAATTTCGGAAAATTCATTTTTATCTAATACTAAGGTTTTTAAACAACAATTTTTTTATTCATATGCGATGAAACTTTAGTATATTAATATATTATTTGATATGAAAATTGTTATATTCTTCTCTAAAAATTTATTTCATCAATTATAATAATTTGAATTAATAATTTCATATTTTACAATTTTATTTATTATATTTTAAATCTTAATTTTTTCGCCACATTTAATAGATCACTTCTATAAATGCCTTATCGATCAAGAATCAATTCAATGTTTAATTGGGAATGCATTGTTTGGTATCACTTACACTCTCCTACCATAAATATCCGACCACCTGATGATCATTTTAATAATCGGAAATTTTACGCCTTATTATTATGCAATTCAAAATTTTATTAATCAAACCGGAACTAATGCATTAAGTAAACATGTTTTTAAAAGTTAATTTGCATATAAACTTAAAGTCTCGTCGAGTTTGCATTATTAATGAATTTAGGATGAAAATTAGACAAAAATCCCGTGATTTTTATAAAAACTTTGAGCTTAGTAAAAACCTTCAAAACTCCGTTGAATCATGGATTACGTAATTAAGTAAGTATACTTGAAATACCTTGAATTTTATATATGGTTAAAATTTGAGAAAATTTGATCAAGTATAGACAACAAAACTTAAAGCCTTAAAATTTGCATTTTGTCAACTTTACTAAGTGCTTTATATGACAAAATTACGAGGTGGTCAGATACTTTTTTAAACCCTTTTCACGAACTAATTTATGCCAACACCATATTGTGGATGTATGTAATCTGTTACATTTTATTAATGAAATAATATACATTACAATGAAGAAATTTGACCTTTATTATATGTAAAGATTCCGATTGAAAATTTGTTTTTTGGACTATTTGCTAAATGTTTCCATTAATACCATACCGAACCTTTCGAAGTTTTTGTAATTTAGAGATTTTGATATCAAGTACAAGTCTACTTAGTAAAGTAAAAACGGTTTTATTTAAGAAAGCGTTACTTTTTTAGTAAGGACTCTTTTCATTTGACGTTACACAACTTGTGTGGTCGGATACTTATGGTAGTAGTAGGTGAATGTGCTACGTTAGTAGTAACATTCGCCATCTTTCACAAAAATTAAAAATTCGTAATGCACCACAGTTTGTTTATTTATAAATAATGAAAATCTGGATTAAAAAAAAAAAAGTTTTTTCTATCTTTTCAAAAAATAATAATACTAATAATATCCTATGAGAAAAAACAAAAATTAATAATGTCAAGCCAAACAAAAGAGGATTTTCAAAAGATAGATTTTGAAGAAAAAGGTGATACAACTTCTACAACCGTCACAAATTCTCCAAACTCGGCCAATTCACTAAGTAATGAACAAACAGTTACTAGGCGAGAAAATGATCCAGTCATTGTTATTACAACAAATAAAGAAGAGAACAATAATAATAACAAGGACGAAGATAATGAAGTTTATCAAAATGAAGATGAAGATCAATTTCACGACAATTCCAAAGTTCCAAAATTATCATATTGGAGAATTTATTTATTATTTTTAAATTTTGGATGTCTTGCTTGGGGTGGACCAGTTGCACAAATATCATTGCTTAAAGAAAGGTTGGTTGTAAAAGAAGGTTGGATCACAACTGCTAGATTTAATAGAGTTTATGGAGTTTATCAAATAGTTCCGGGACCAGAAGCAACTGAATTGGCTATGTTTTTTGGATGTTTGGCAGGTGGAAAAATAGGCGGGCTCCTGGGCGGATTCGGATTTATAACACCGGGATTTTTCTTGATATTATTGTTTTCATTCATCTATACAAAAATTGGATGGGAAAACGTTTACTTCAACGCTTCATTCAGAGCATTGCAACCAATGGTTGCAGCCATGGTGCTGAGAGCTGTACACAAAATAGGCGAGCATTCGTTTATTTCGCACAGATCAAACAAATTCAATTGGTGGTTGTTTAGTTTTGCTATTTTAGGAGCGTTTCAAAGTGTTTTAAGATTGAATTATTTTGTCACATTAGCTGTATCCGGATTGGCATTTATGTTTATCGATAGGAACTATCGTGTTATCGGTATTGCAGTGATTTTAGGAGAATTGACTGGATTTTTGATTTATGTTGGTTTAAAAGGTTTGCCATCACTTGATTCATTAGGTGTAGGCGTTGCTAAAACGACTGACCCTGGCCATATTTTTGGTTTGGGTTTCTTGGCTGGTAGTTTATCATTTGGAGGTGCTTATGTAAGTGATATAAAAAACGTTTTTTAAAAAATTAAATCTATCTATAAATCTTTATTTATTTCCCACTTACTTACAAAAAACAATAAAATTTATATATCATAAGACAACGATTCCGTTTTTACAAGCAGAAGCTGTGACAATAGGAGGGTGGATGACAAAACAAACATTTTTGGACGCGATAGCTATTGGAAATGTATTGCCATCACCTTTAGTAATGTTTTCAACGTTTATTGGATATCAAGGAGGTTATGTCTATGGTGGTGTTGGTTATGGATTTTTAGGAGCTGTATTGATTACCATTGGAATATTCACTCCATGTTTCCTATTTACGATCTTGGGACATGATCTGTTGGAGAAATTGGTTCGTAATCAGTTCATGGCAGCATTTTTTGATGGTATTACGGGCAGTGTTGTTGGTATTATAGCAGTGACGGCTTTCGATCTGCTTAAAGCTTCAATAACAACTTCGGCTAGTTTGGTATTATATCCTGCCGGGGTTGAAAGAGATTTGATCGCTGCCAAGCAAAGCTCTCTTGCTGCAGTTCTTTACATATTGACTTTGGGTATTTTATATAAATTTAGAAAACCTTTAACTCCGCTTTTATTAGTTATCTTCGGTGCTATCATTGGCCAATATTTATTCATAGAAGAAATATAATAATAATAGTGATGATGAGAGAGGTTAATTTGTTAATTTATTAGAAAATAATAATTTGATATGTAATTATAATAAATAATTATATAATAATCTTAAATAGTAAGAAATCCAGAATTTCTTCCTTTACCTTGTTCTTTGAGAGAAAAAACAAAGTTTGATTTATGTGTATAATTGAAATAAAATCATTGGGAAATAACCTTTATGAATTTTCCATTCACTAATAAGATTATCATATATACTTTCTCCTAGTTTTGGCATGGGTTCTGAAAATTCTACTAAAATTTCTAGATCTGACATTGCCATTTAAGGAAGAAGTGGTGGAGAGGATGATGTAATAATAAGTAGTAAGAAAATGAAAATTTTGATAAATCGTGCCCAAATCCGGTTGCCGCAATTGATTGATTACGCTTTCCTACGTTTTGATCTTTACTATCACCATCTGTTATATATTATTTATTTGTATCGATAATTTCTTCATCTTTAATGCTTGTTTTAAATGCATTCATTTCCTTTTGCTTTTACTTTGAAGAAAATATTTCAATGGTGTTACGATGATTGAAAGCTTGTTCTATAAATAAACATATATTTAATCTACTTTGTGAATAAAGTCACAAGGCTGCTATTATTGTGAGACACATGAACCTTCATTCTCTAATGCATGAGCGTGAGCCACCGTTTGAACAAACTAAATAAATCAAGTTCAACATATATAATATAACAAAAAAGAAAAAAGATTTCAAAGGAATTATACTAAATAACTGGAATGGACAAAGAATACGATCATGAAAGCAGTGAGATTATGATGAAAGCAAGCAACCACCTGCTTCATCTAAAGTTCTGTTGCCATATTCTAATACTAATTGACCCGGGGAGCATTTAAAATTCCTGTCATTGAGAAGCTCCAAGTCTATTTGATAAAAAAACGATATTGGTAAACCAAACTGTGAATTAATAAATGCTTTCCGGTAGTAAGCACCGTCTATTTCTAGTTGTGTTATGAAAGATTCTATATTACAACTGATAAATGATAATTACCCTTTTCAACTTATATCAATTCATCCATAGCATTTTTTCGCTCGGTAACATGGCATGCTTTACAACTATTTTGATTTTTGTAACTACGTAAAGCCCCGAGTTTAATACTGGAGGATTTGCTTTTTTTTGATCCTTCAGTATTTTCTAGTCTGGCTTTTATTGACAGGAAAAAAGTCTGGAGAATACCAGGAATTCTAGTTTAATTTTAAAGATCATAATACAGTATGAAACATCAAATAGATTCCAAAATTGGATCAAACTTTTCCAACATCAGCTGGCAAACTATTGAACATATGAATTTTCCATAGCCGATGACGTTAAAGTCAAGGATTTTTTAATTGGCTTTCTCGGCTTTTTTGATATAAAGGTTGCCATACAGATGTTGTGTTAATGAACTCTCTATATATCTGATGAGTTGGGCAACATTTTCAGGATTTTGTGAGAAGTAAAATAATATATTCTTCCTTCTTTGCACTAATTTAGAACTAGGTAATAATAATAATGTTTGAATATATTTTCTTCGATCCACGCTGTTTAACATCGTCTTGTTGGTTATCTTTTGTCCATATTTTTTTAATATCTGAATTTGGTGTTGGCAGTTATCAAAGAAAACAATTTTTGTTACTCATTATCATCTAACTTTTTTTAAAGGCATGGTGATCCTTTACTACTAAATTTAATCACATGATTACATGATAATCAACCAACTCTGGGCGAACTTGCGACTTTTCAGGTAATTTCCATTAAATATCACAGACACTATTACCATGTCTAGCGTTAATTTTAATGTAGTCAGTCGTCTTGAATTGATTCCAATTTATTTTTTAATTATATATATATATATAAATTTTATTTATAAAATGATGATAAAATAAAAACAAGTCTATGTATATAAATATAATAAAAAATTCTATATAAAAAAAAACTGTACATTTTTTTATTTATATATATAAATTATATACTGGATAAAGTTAAAAAATAACTTTATATTGGTCTCATAATTTCATCATGAATAAGTTCTAAAATAGAAAAATTAAAAAAAAAATTTAATAAAAATAATATTTATTTTTTATTTTAAACCATTTTTTTTTTTTTTGCAAAAATAACAAATAAATAACTCACGTTTTAATTGTTCTTTAGTTAAATGGTCTTTCTGTTTATCAAAATCAAAGAAAGATTCTGGAATTGGGTCAGCATTTGGTTCATCTTCAGGATCATGATACTAGAAGGAAAGGAAGGAGATATATGGGAGGTTGTGTACGGGAAGGAATTATTATAAAATTGATAATTTAATAAACAAAGTACTACAAAAATAACATTTATGTTGATGCTTACAGGTTCCAAATAAGGATGTGTTAAAGCTTCTTCAACGGTAACTCTCTTTGTAGGATTAAATGTTAACAACTTCTCCAACATATCTACAGCCAATGGATTTGCCTCAGGAAACATCTGAGAAAATGGAACTCGTTTTTTAAATGGCAAACTTCTAATATAATCACGTGCCTATAAGATGATTGTGATGATAACAATGTTAATAATATTTTAAATAAATCAAATTAAAATCAATAAATAAATAAGACAATTAATCAATAATTACTCTTCGGCTTTTAATTCCATAAAAATCTTCCATTGTTGGTGTACCAAGAATATCAAGAATTAAAGTGAGCTGATGATGATCTGTTTTTTTTTTATTTTTTATCAAGAATAAAAATAAAATAAAATTTTCGTTTTTAACAAATAATAACAACAACAATTGGTAACAATAAATTATTGAATTAATAATTACAATCTCTTCCAGGAAACAATGGCTTCCCGTTCAACATTTCAGCCAAAATACAACCAACAGACCAAACATCAATTGCTTTGGTGTATTCTTTAAACGTTAACATAATTTCAGGTGCACGATACCATCTAGTAGCAACATATTCTGTCATAAATCCACTATGTTCATCACTAGAATTTGCACTTCTCGCAAGTCCAAAATCGCAGATCTATTGTTAAGTTAATTTTTATTCAAACTTATTAAATGTTTTCGTGCGTTTTTTTTTTTAAAAAAAAATTTATTACTAACCTTTAAATCACAATTAGCATTTAATAAGAGATTACTTGGTTTCAAATCACGATGAAGTACATTGGCAGAATGTAATGCTTTCAAACCACGAAGAGTTTGATAAATAAAGTACTGGCAATGGTCATCGCTCAAGTTTTGTGTACGAATTACACGATGCATATCAGTTTCCATGAGTTCTTGGATAAGATAACTTGTGAATATTAATAAAATTTAAAACACGATTAGTTTGATCTGAAATAAACATAAAAAAAAAGTGAAGGTAAAGAATGTAAAAAATTTAGTTACTCACACTTCAGTAAATTTCTCAAAACTTACTGGCTTTACAATATCTAAGATAGCAATAATCTAATAAAAATATTTATATATTCAAGTTAGTTAATATAACACAAATAAAAATTTAAAAATCAATCAAGAATGCGTGACACTAACATTTTCGTGATTAAAATATCTTAAAAGCTTTATTTCTCGAAGTGTACGTAAACAAAACATGGAATGATCAAAAGGAGTTATTTTTTTAATGGCAACTTTTTGCCCAGTTGGTTTATGTACAGCTGAACTATAAAATTTTTAACAAAAGCATTTATTAATATAAATTGTCCAGAATCAATTTATTTCTAGTTCCAATTATAAATAAATCATAAAATAAATACCAAACAACTCCATAAGCTCCTTCTCCTACAGCATCTATGACATCATAATTTTCTCCAACATTGAAATTTAATTTTCTTTGAGAATTTCTGTTACTCATTTTATTTTAAGTTTAAAATTTTAATTTAAGGTTTTGTGAAAAGATTGTTGATGGTAAAGTAATAATGAAGTATTTATAATAATTTGATTAATTGAATAGTGGACTGTTTAAAGAGAAAAACTTGCTACTTATATAATTTTAAGAAAAAATCCTGTTTTTGGGAATGTCTAATCAAAGCGGGTGTTACACGTAAATATAAATCAAACAAAGATTATATTTTTTTGATTGTTAAATTAAAGTTGTTGGTCATACATTATAATGCATGCATTCATTTTTTTTTCCTTATATCTTTCAAAAGGAAAATTTGCCTAAATATAAATTTTAATAATGATTACCAATTAAACGATGAAGGGAATTTTCTCGAGACAAGTAAAGTAACGTCACTTTGTTTACATTATTACAAAGACCAGACAATTGAATTCTTTAGAAAATCAACAACTGATTAAACGATTGGTTCATAAAATAGCGAGTGCTACCAGGTTTATTTATTATTATTATTATTATTAATTATATTTTTGATCCTTTCATGAACATTTTGAATGCAAATGTAATCTCTCTCAAATCCCACACAATATGACATAACAATGAATAGGACTAGTAAGTATAACAATCTCCCTTTAAAGTTGTTTATTAAAAAGCATGGAGGAATGTTTATTTCCAAAGAAGTAATGACAAAGTGAGCGTGTGTATTTAAGTTAAATTTAATAGATCAAAATAACATCATTTCAATTTTCCCAGATTTTATTTTATTACTATTTTTGCGGTTACGCCAACTGGGATTATGATGAAAAATCTTTGTGACCACATAATCATAATAAACCTACCTTTAACAATGAAACTAAGCTCAAGTAATAAAAGGGCTAGCATTCACACTAATCCCGTCAGTGCATAATTTTTCTTTTTATTTTTTGTTTAGAGAGGTATTGATTACTAAGGAATGGCTCCATAGATTAGAGTGAGAGAATTGTTTAGAAAGGTATTGTTAACTAAGAATTGGTTATACAGATTATAGTGAAACCTACTGAGATATAGTTTCGAAAGTAAAGCGTAAATATATATTATTATTATTTATAACTCGAACACGATCTCACTATAATGAAGCTAAGTTTTTTATATTTAATAATTGCACTAATATTAAATATAATGGATGGATATGGATATTCAAAGTAATAAATCAAATCAAACAATATAAATACTATAAAGTTTAAAGTGAAACTACATTCTAATAAATAACACGAATGGATCTAAACCTTTAAAAGTCAAATGATTATGTTAAATCTTGGATCTTAAAATCTTGTTGTTTTTTATTATTTTCGTTAACTTCTCAATTTCGTTTACAATGACATTTCCTGCTACTACATCTTCATAAATCGTATTTTCCACTAATTAGAAAAAAAATTATATTTAAATAATAAATAAACAATAAATTAATCAATTTAACCCAGGGTTAACATTATTAATATTTAACATTAGCAATAATATTGATTCCAGTACTTTGTTAAGGAATTTTAGGTTCATATACTGAATCCCCATAAACTAGAATTACTACTATATAGTTATTATCATTTGATTTAGGATTAATAACTTTTGAATATTCTACTTGTATTATATGCTTATGGGCGTGATTCATATTTTTTCAATTGTGAACCATCATTATTATTATCATCAATGGAATAATCATTTTGATGCTATTATAATATCGCTATCAGGCATATATTTTTTTCTTTTAATAAAATTTACATTGATTTTTGATTATATTATTATTGTTGTTGGTAATGTTTTTATCATTATTGCTGTCGGGTATATATTTTTTTCCTTTTAATAAATTTACAAATTTTAATTTAATTTTTTGATTATATTATTTTAACACAAAAAAAAGATTTAACATTTGCCGTGTCACGATCTCCTTCCAGCGACTTCCGCGCAGTTTTCTCGCCAATTGTCTCCTTTTGCGTCTAGCCGCGCCTGGTCTTTTCGGTTTTTGGCGCGATCAACGTTTTCACCATATTTAGCAAAAATTGTGTCGTACGGCAAATGTTTTGTTTTATAAAACAGGTTGCAATTGCATTGAAATTGAGTTGCGTTGAATTGAATTGCAAAGCAATGCGTTGCAATTGCAATTGAAACCGAAAAATCTTTGTTTTTTAAACCTAATTTTTTGGGAAGGAATTTTTTGCTTTCGCTGAGTGGTAAATTATTATTTTTTTATTTTTCTGAAAAAAAAAATTGATCTAGATAATTTTATTGCATACAAATACAAATAGAAAAAAAAATTTTTGATCTCGTAATTTTTATTGCGAAAAAAAAAAATACAAAGAATAATAAAAATTATCCAGTGTCACAACTCTCATCATCGTCGTTGTTTACCACTGTTTCATTCTCATTATTATCATCATTTTCAATGTTGTACGAATTTCTACTGCATCCGTATAACCTTTATTATTGCTGACAACTTCGTTCATTGTATGTGTCAGGTTCGTTGCTCTTGATGTGCTTGATTCTTCCTGTGGGTCATGGTCTGCACTTCTTCTTTTTTTACCCGACTCCTTGATGTGATTTTGGTCTTTCTCTTGCTGTTGGAACTCTTGAATTGTTCCTCAAAATCCAGATGTTTGGATTTTAATGCTTTGCGTGGGGATTTCTTATCATCGTTATTGTTGGTCTTTTCAACACTCGGATAAGTCCAGGGAACAATGGGGTTGGTGATTTTACATATTGCCTCCTTTCCTTTGGGCTTTCCATTTAGCTTTTCTTTCGGCTAGGGCCACTCGATTTCGCTTTATCAATTATTCAAATAATTATATAGGCGGGCTTGGTAGAAGTAAGTGTTACAGTCAAGATCTATTTGCAAATCAAGTTTCCAAAATGAACGTTTATTATTATAGGCGGGTTTGATCAAAGTAAGTCTT
>CAJVPN010000239.1:0-35295 GCA_910592215.1 Entrophospora candida
CAAATTCACTCCTTCGACTTTAGCATTGTAGAGAGTCAATAGTTTCGTCCACAAGAGTAATCAAGTGATGAACAAATCGTCTGACTGAACATGCTTTCTAGAGTTGTTGCCAATTTTTGCAAAGGGCGCTTTACTTTTTGGTTTATAAGAATTCTTGGATGTTTATTTCTTGAGTATATATAATGAGCAATTTGTATCTACGAAAAATCTATATGATGCTGGATCACACACACAAAGGAATTAAAATATAAATTCCGTGCTATGTCCATACCATTCATTACCAATTGGTGTAGCAATATACCACAAAACACAAGCTACAAATATGGATATTATTATAGCTATTCTGAACTAGGTGTTGAATAATGAGATGATGTATCAAGTTTATTGACATCTGTCAATGACGATGAAGAAATTGTTACCTTATGCAAAGTCCAGCCACTTAAAAATATCCTTTTATGCTCTTAAATCACACTTATTAATATCAACAAAAATAATGGCGCAACAATTCTAAAGAAAAAATAATAATACCAATTAGAATATTTTGATGTTCTAAATAATGATACTAATAAACAATAACTAATATGGTCGCGATCGTACACCATCAGATCGTTTAGCAATGGATCCGTTTTTTGAAAAAGAGAAAAAAATGTTAGTATTTAATAATTAATTCTTTTAATAATTATATTATTAATAGTGGAATATTAACAGTAAAATACATTGATGTTGAACTTCTATCCAATGACTAATTTGATGTTCGTGTAATGATTATTTTCTGATTCCACGCCACCAGTTGTTTAATTATAGATCCATTTTTTTTTTGATGTTGCATACATACCTTTTAATAAAGGACCTTCTTCAGGCGCATCTCAATCCAATAACAATAATAACAACAATGATTATCAAATTTTAAGGCCCATCCCAACATTTTAAGGAGATGGCAGTAATATTTCATGTTAAAAAAGAAAACGCTTCTCCAAGAGTATTTTAAAGTAAGCTGATTTTGATTTAAAAAATTGAATAATCTGTTTAAATCATTCGATAATTTGTCTGAAATTATTATTTTTTTATTTATTGTGTTCTTAAAGGGTATGATAGAATAACTAATGTAGATCATCTGAATTCAAATGAAAAATTTAAAACTTCTCGACACATGTAAAGAATTACGCTTTGATGAATTAATAGATAATTTACAGTCAATAAAAAATTAATGGATTCTACAAAACTTGATGAAATTTCATAAAGTTCAGTTTATTCCGGGGTTGAGACCAAGTTTTGGTAATAAAATACTAAATATGGTTAAAATGTTACACCAATTAATACATTACTCCAAGGTTATTTTTTACTAAACAATTGAAAAGACGATGCTTATTTCCATATTGGAAAGGGGATTGCTTAGAATTAGATGAGATTGATATTTGGAATCATGTTGTGTTATTCGATGGGGAGGGAACAGGACGAAATGAAATCATTGGAAATAGTATTTCAGTGGAATAAGAATGATTTCAAAGAGTTGAAAAATATATTAAAAGGTTTTATTATCCCATTAATTGGATTCAATAGCATTTGGTTTGTGGACAAATATTATGAAACCCGAGTATGTTGTGCAGGTCGTTATGGAAAACAATTATCATTTAATACACAAAAGTGATTGTGATAACAAAATTTCTCTCGCATTTATCATTTATTCAATTATTTTGATGAATGTATATATTATATATATATATATATCCTAGAAAATTAATATAATTGATGTTGTTTAGTTATTATCATCAAGTGAAAAAAGAAAAAAAAATGCCTCTTTTTTTTTAATAATCAATAATTAAAATTCGGATATGAATGTATTATATTATATATATTCCTTTAATGTTTCCTCGAAAGAAAATCAATTTTGACGAAAGTCGTTTTGACAAATTGTGGCCAACACAGAAAAAAATTGTTCACTACGTTTCAAAAGTTCATGAACAAACCTTTGCAATCGGCAATTAACAACAATTATCAAATATCAAATAGCATAATGCAAATTGCATAGTTTTATAAAATGATTTGTGGAAAATTTTCCCTTTTTTTAAAAAACAGAAGATCAATGAGTTTTGAAGATTTCCAAAAATATATGCAAATACTAATAAATAATTTTCAAGATTTCCAAATATTTATATTCAAAAAAAATATCTATTCCGAAATTGGAATTTTTTATCATACCTCCCTTTATTGACAACTTATGTTTAAATGTACATGTATATGTATATGTATATGTATACTTATTATAATAACAGTAAAATTGTGATAAATAATATTTTAAAAGAATCTCCTTGATTTTTATTTTTTGAGGGTTCCAATAACCTAATAATTAAAGAAATATAAATAAATTAATATTGAAAACTATTGACAGGAAAAAAAAACTAAAAATTTTCATGATTCTTAACTGTATAGGGCGCATATTTTTCAATGACCTATATAAATAATTAAAAAGAAAGAAAAACAAGTTAATAATAATAATAATAATAATCTTGAACAATCATTTTTTTTTAAAGCAATCTTTTGCAAATATATTATAATCATTATATGTAAACTTACGTTCTTTTCATGAAGCATATTGAACTATTATTTTATTTTTAGCAGCAGAAATAAAAATTTTTTATTAGATTTAGTATAGTTGAAATGAAACAAATATCCAAAAAAATAAATAAATAAAATCAAACCTCTTCACTGTTATTGTTTATAATATAATATAAATATATAATTAATAAAATGTTTTACAACAAAAAATAAAATGAATTAACCAATTAATCAGTTATTATTATTATTACAAACCTTGCATCTTTTCCTCTAAATTGTAATATACTTTTCTTGCCTCCGGGATGATCTATATATATTTAAACAAATAGGTAAATTTCTCTATATTGAAATAGTGGCGATACATATATACATATATATGTGTGTGTAACTTACCAGGAAGGAATTTAGTAACATTTAAAACTTGACCATTTACTACAACCTAATTGATTTATTTAGAATATTTAATATTTATTTATTTAATTCTAATAATGAAATTAATTTGATTTTTTTGGTTCATACCCAACAGTCGTCTTCAGTATTGTGTTTCGCAACCTCGCTTAATGTATACGCTTTCAATTCTTTTGGAGCTTCTGGTTGTTTTGGTTCTGCAGCTGGGGCAGCAGCAGGTGACGATTGAGCAGGTGTTGTAGTACTAGGGGTTTCTTGCTGAGCCCAAGAAATTTGTAAATTTATTAATTGTCTTGCGGGATCTACGGTAAGACTTGTCTGATATGGTGCCAATTGACCCGCAAGTTGTCCAAGACGACGATTGGCAGTTTGGGAAGATAAATTTTGGAAGAGATAACTTGAAGCTGAATCACCAGCAACACGACCAAAAACTACGCAATCCAAGAGTGAGGAACCACCTAATCTGTTAGCACCATGTATACCACCGGCCAATTCACCAGAAACATAAAGACCCGGAATGGTTTTTCCTTGCACATCTTTAACTTGAGAAGCACCATCAATTTCAACACCACCCTAAAATTACATACATAACGATTTTACTGTTATAATTATTATCTCAATTAATGGCAAAAAAAAAAAAGTTGAAAAAATTGAAACACTCGTTACCATAGTATAATGTAATACAGGACTCATTATTGATACATGGAATGAATCATTTGTAGTAAATGGAACATTATGAAAGAATTTTTTGCCATAAGGATCCTTCTTATTTCCAGAAGCAATACTGTTATAATCATCAAAGGTGGCTTTTAATTGTGATACTGTGATATGCATTTCTTTTGCCAAATCCTCAGCAGTATTAAATTTTTTCATTAAACCACGACCACTATAATGTTTACAATGCCATTCTATTTCTTTTGAGGCTTTGCTGTTGAGCACGAGACGAACTGGACCCTTAGTTTTCCAAATTTCACCAGTAACATAATCACGATGACCCAACTCGTCACAAAATCGTTTTCCATCGGCATTCAACAACAAACCACCGACACCACGAAGTGCTTCGGCCGCCAAAAATTTAATTTTTGCATCTGGTTCATTTGGATCTACTAGACCAGTAGGATGTACTTGAACCTTTTCAAGATCGATTCCTTTTCCACCGATTGCAAGAACCATTTTGAGACCATCACCTGTACAATGATCACCATTTGTGGTAGGTAAATTGTATATGTCTGGACGATATTTCTTGAGTAAAGAATCATCACTAAAATCAGCAGCATAGCCACCGGTTGCCAAAACTACAGGACCATGTTCCTTGAAGGTTTTGCCATCCTTTTCATATTCGACACCAATGACACTATCACCTTCTTTGATTAATTTTGTTGCGCGGGCCTTCATGATAATTTTGCAACGATTAGGTTGTTCCTTGGCAATTTGTTCAATTCCTTGCATTAATGCATATGTTATAGTCATACCAGGGAACATTTCTTTACCACGATGTGTACGTGGTTCAGAATGCCCACCCAACCTTGATACAAGGGAAAGATCTAATTTGAACTTATTTTGAAGCCATTCAACAGCAGGAGCAGAGTTTCCGGTAAGAACATTAATTAGTTCAGGTCTTGCTAAATTACGTGCAGAGCGAGTTGTGTCTGCAGCAAAAATCTCGGCTGAATCCTTAATACCTTTTGCTATTTATTTATTTAAAAAAATAACAATAATAAATTAATTTGCATGAAGAATAAAATTTTTTTTTAAAAAAAAAAAAACATGTATACGTACATATCTGAGTTCTAGTTAAAGCACCATTAATACCAGAAGTGGCTTTAGTAGAGTTACCACCGAAAAAGGCATTTTTGTCAAGAATAAGAACGTTACCGCCATGCTCTATAACAGTATGAGCAGCAGATAAACCCGAAAGACCACCACCCACAACAATTACTTGAGTCATTATGAATTTTTAATGGTTTTATAAAAAATAAGGCAAGAATTTGTGGTGTTTTTTTTTTGCTTTAGATAATTTTTATCTAATTTGTTAATTTGATCAGGTAAACTGGTCGTTAAAATTATTGAAAAAAGGTGTTGAAGGGTTTTATAAAAAAAAAAAATTTTTTTTTTAGTAAATCATATTACTAAAGGTGCATACGTCCGTGACACAACAGTGTTTACAATGGTTTTGATTCGCACTAAAAACATCATCAGTTCAACTGTAAAGCAGATCGTGCAACATTTAGATAATCGGTCAAAATTGTATTATTTATTATTATTATTGTATGATACGATGGATTATTTTTTTGACAACATCCTTTGTAATTTTTAAATTTGATTACTCTGGTCAAAATTGGCAATTATAAATAAATTATGTGATATCCTGGATACCACCACACATATGACATGCGCTGAAAATATTTGTCGTCAGAGTCAAAGCTGCCATGATTTAAATAGCACTATTAGAAATGTCATTGGGTTTATGAGTTCCAATCGAAGTATTAAATAAAATAAATATTGAGCAGAAAAAGGCTTCCAGCTGAATATTTTGTTAGTGCATTTGGTAAAGTAAAGATAAGGAATAAATATTGGGGATTAAAAATTAATTAATGTGAAGGAATCAGCCGAGGTTCTAGATCCCGGGATTAATTTCTTATCAATTGGCGTCACAAGCAATGAAACGATCGCATGACAGCTATTAACTTATCCCATGCTAATATATTTTGAAAACCCTTGTCCCAAAGGTCATGTGATGATTATTCCATGAAAAAATCTGCTAACTGAAATACAATGCCTCGTCTTGTGTAAGGTATTATTAGCAAGGCTAACAAATTTTTATCAGGCCTAAATTTTTTATAAATAGAATATTATCCTCTAACCTAGGAACTTTTAAGTTTACAAAGGGTTGTAACCCTTATAACTATGGTAAGTGATTGCGACCAGTTTTGTAATTTCCTTAATTGTGATTTCAGCTCTCTTATCGATTGTGGATTTTTCTTTTTTGAGGCGTCTGCTAGTACTTATTGTTCCACCATCCATCGCTAAGAGCCGAGCCATTAAAAAAACCTTGTTCTGATTGGAAGGAACTTGAAAAGCCTCATGCAGATCAGAAACCACATTTACAACCCTTTTTTCTAAAAAATAGATAACCATTATAAAATTTATAAAATTACCACCTTGTAGGATTTTTCAGTTATTTCAGTAATAAGCTCATTAAAAACGATAATTAATCTGGCAAAAGTTATAATGGCGTTATCTCACTGTATCATAATCATGACGGTGTGTGGATGAATTTGAAGATTGAAATACCTTTATACGTTGCGTAAGAAAGTTTTTGGGAATTTCACTTGTTGCTTTGCTTATTTTTTTAAAAAAGGGGCGCAATCTATAGTGATAAGAAAAATAAAAAGAACCATTTCTACACTCATTTACTGCCCTCCCCCCCAAAAAACCCATTAAATCATGCTATGTATTATATATTCCACTAAATAATGGCATTAATGAAATTATAACTAGACGATTAAATAAATAGTAATTATTATTAATATTACTAATAGTAATATTATAATATTAATATTGTTATTGTTATTGTTATCCAGAACTATAAACTTTTAAAATATATTCTTTGTGCCAAGTGCTATTCCAGCAAAAGAATGAATTGCATCTATGTTGGTTCGGAAACCTTTTCAATTCCATACTTAACTTTAAGAGCCACAATAAGTTACGAGAATAAATAATAACCTTTTCCAGTTCCCGCTGACCCTGTAAAAAACACAGGGCATAAGCCAATGCTCTTATTCCTTCAGTATTTCCTAAAATCGAGATCAGATGTTCGTCTGGAATGATGTTGTAAAGAATTTTGTAATGAAGGTTCCACAATCTACAATTAAAGATTTAGTATTATAATAATGATGATGATAATAATGATAATAAGAATATTACAGCTTGAAATTAGGAAAATTTTTGGACGCAATTGTAAGTCTACATTATATTACAGAGAGCATGCATATTAATATAGATTTACGTAAGTTAATACTCGGAAATTGATGATGTGTTAAATACAAATACAAATAAAAATAAAATACAATTCCAAACCTTTGTCAAGTAAACATACAAATACACGTCATACTCGACACGTTTCGTCTCTTGAAATCGAAAACATTTTTTTTTTGTGTTGTGACTTGAAGTTTATTGCTAATAGGTCTTAGTTATTAGTTGTCTTTATAGATAAGAGAGACTCGACAATCAATTTCATTTTACTTTTTTCGTCAAATTGGAATGGCGTCAGACGGTTTTATTTATTAATATTAATTATATCGTGTCAGGACCCGGACAATAATGTTTAAGGTCACTCACTCATCAGTCATCCTTAAATGGTTAAATCTCAACTCTTCGATTTTATATGATCTTTCCCATTTAAGGTAATAAAAAATTGGGTATGATTATCCGGTGTTCGTACGGGTCATTGTTATTATGTTCGTAGTCCGCAAACATGATTTTTAAGTTTATATTATCATTATATGATATGTATATATATATATAACATATTGGAGAAGCATTAAAATTGATTGGTGTGGCTTTTATCAACAAGATAACACATCAAACAATGCAAAATCCTTTTTTTTAAAAAGAAACTCCGTCCTAAAAATAAAGTGGCACAATAAGAAAGTTTCAATTATCAAACAATCCCTTTTTATTGCGTCACACAAAATAATAATTTTTCCATTTAAACCCTATTTCAATTCATGACCCTGAAATTGGATGTCATACACCGCAGAATTAAAAAAGTAAATAAACAAATTTAAATTAAATTAAATTAAATTAAATTAAATTAAAATGAAACGAAATGATGAATACGAGAGAGAGAATATCATCAATTGATGATGATGAGTCAAAATTTGTCAAATAGTAAATAATGATAGGACATAATTGATTGTCTGAATTGATTGTTCACTAAAAAATTTCATTTCCTCTGAATTGGATGTCTCCAAACATATAACCCTAATTCACATGCAATATTAATATATTAATTACCATTTGATGATATCAATGATGATTATTGTCAACTTGAATTGCAATTATTATGTATTATTATGATACTATACATATTTTATTTGGATCTGACAAATGATCCTAGATCTTAATATTATTTATTATTATTAATAAAGAAATTTTTTATCGTATCAAATTTCAAAAATCTTTTTTTTTTTTTGGGTACATACCAAAAAAAAAACCAACCCTGATTGGAAAAGTAACATTGCTATTTAATTAGGGATAAAAACTAGATTTTTTTTTTCCTCCTCATTTTCTTTTCACTCAAAATTTTTTTCTTTTTTTTTTTTGGTAACGAATCCTCCTTTACGTTTTATTTATTTTTTACGCTTATAGTGTAAGTATTATTATTCTTTTTATTTACATATAATATATACAAGTATATATATATATATTGTTATTTCCATCCATCTTATCTTTTAAAAAATATTAATTATAATATCATCCATCACCATCAATATAATTTTTAAATATCTATATCTGTAAATCTTTTTTATCTTTAAAGTGAAAAAAATCTTTTTTTATAATTTAGCCGCAGTAAAGAATTTTTTCTAATTTATTTTTTAGACCTTTAGTATTCCAAAAGACATAAAGTATTTTATCTTTTAAAAGAGTTTCTTTATAGTAACATACTTGTTGAACAATATATTACTATTACTATTATCAATGTTATTGTTTTTATAATATGAATGTTTAACACTAACAACTCCTTTTCTTTCTTTACAGTAAAACGAAATACAAAAAATAAAAAATATATAAAATTAAAAATGGGTAAAGAAAAAACACATATTAATGTCGTCGTTATTGGGCACGTGGATTCAGGAAAGTCAACAACCACTGGTCATCTTATTTACAAATGTGGTGTAAGTATTTATCTTCACTTTTTCATACATGTACACATTTTTATTGCGAACAATGGATTAACAAATGAACAAACAAACAATAAATGATTAATCACTTTTTTTTATTTTTTTTTTTTGTAAATCAAATAATAGGGTATTGATAAACGTACGATAGAAAAATTTGAGTAAGTAATTTATATTGATAAATAACAGTGTTATTTTTGTTATTATTACTACCATCACTTCTCTTATAATTTCATTGTTATGATTACATTAATAATAATAATATTATTAATTGATTAAAAAAAATAAAATAGAAAAGAAGCAGCTGAACTTGGAAAAGGTTCATTCAAATATGCCTGGGTATTGGACAAATTAAAAGCTGAACGTGAACGTGGTATTACTATTGATATTGCTCTTTGGAAATTTGAAACCCCAAAATACTATGTTACTGTCATTGACGCCCCAGGACATCGTGATTTCATCAAAAACATGATAACTGGTACATCTCAGGTAAAAAATCATTCAAATTAAATTCGTATCAATCAATATAAAACATACAAACACATGTATATAAAACATAATACATCGACATCAATATTAATTTAACACACACATACTACACCTTTATCCCACTTTTACACACATCCACCTACCTCTCTACCTTTCTCTACATTTACCACTACCATCTTCACATTCACTTATAATACATCTATGATGACAATAGGCTGATTGTGCTATTTTGATCATTGCTGCCGGTACTGGTGAATTTGAAGCCGGTATTTCAAAAGATGGACAAACCCGTGAACATGCTCTTTTGGCTTACACTCTTGGTGTTAAACAACTCATCGTCGCTGTAAACAAAATGGACACAACCAACTGGTCCGAGGAGAGATTCAACGAAATTGTTAAAGAAGTTTCCGGTTTCATCAAACGTGTAGGTTATAACCCCAAGACTGTTGCTTTCGTTCCTATATCCGGATGGCACGGTGACAATATGTTGGAAGAGTCTCCAAATATGGGATGGTTCAAAGGATGGCAAAAAGATATCAAGGGCGGAAGCGCTAAAGGAAAAACACTTTTGGAAGCTATTGATTCCATCGAACCTCCATCAAGACCTACCGATAAACCTCTCCGTCTTCCACTTCAAGACGTCTACAAAATTGGTGGTATTGGTACCGTTCCAGTAGGTCGTGTCGAAACTGGTATCATCAAAGCCGGTATGGTCGTAACTTTTGCCCCAGTAGGTTTAACCACTGAAGTTAAGTCAGTTGAAATGCATCACGAACAATTAGTCGAAGGTGTTCCCGGTGACAATGTTGGTTTCAATGTCAAGAACGTGTCAGTCAAAGAAATTCGTAGAGGTTATGTCTGTTCCGACTCTAAAAACGATCCCGCAAAAGAAGCCGGTTCATTCCAAGCTCAAGTCATTGTTTTAAATCATCCTGGACAAATTGGTGCCGGTTATGCTCCAGTATTGGATTGTCATACTGCTCATATTGCTTGTAAATTCGCCGAATTACAAGAAAAAATTGATCGTCGTTCCGGAAAAAAACTCGAAGATAATCCAAAATTCGTTAAATCTGGTGACGCTGCTATCGTTAAAATGATTCCTTCTAAACCAATGTGTGTCGAAGCTTTTGTTGATTATCCACCTCTAGGACGTTTTGCCGTAAGAGATATGAGACAGACGGTTGCTGTCGGTGTCATTAAGGTAAAAAAATTTTTTTTTTAAATTAATAATAATAATGATGACGATGATGATAATCACAATGTAAGGAAATCCTTATTAATATTTCTTATTCTGTTAAAATAGAGTGTTGAAAAAGTTGAAAAATCCGGCAAGACAACTAAAGCAGCAGTTAAAGCTAGCAAAAAATAGATAAATTAATAAAACAACCAACAAATTTCATCAACCAAAATCAAAAATCAAAAAAAGAAAAGAATACAC
The DNA here is from genome assembly GCA_910592215.1 of Entrophospora candida. Classification (NCBI taxonomy): domain Eukaryota; kingdom Fungi; phylum Glomeromycota; class Glomeromycetes; order Entrophosporales; family Entrophosporaceae; genus Entrophospora; species Entrophospora candida. The sequence continues at coordinate 10,795 of CAJVPN010000239.1, forward strand.
ACACATATATATATAATGAATTTATTTTTTTTTTACTACTCATTAATCATTTTTTTTAAAAAAAATAAATTTGTGCTTTTTTTTAATATGTTTATATAATAATTTATATTTATTATTATATTAATAAAAAAAATTTTTATATTTTCCTTTAAAAAAAAAAAATTTTTATATATATAATATATATATATATATATTGCACATTTATTATTCATTTTTTTAAAAATGTTATAAATGTATAAATATATTATACGACAAAAAATTTTTTCGTTTGCTTTTGATCTTGGTTGATTGATGAATGAATGAATGTGAACGAAGTAATATATATATACTCCTTTATATTATTGACTATGATCGACCTATCTAAAGCCTAAATCTACTACTTGATGTAGATCAAATAAAATTATACTCTTTTGGGTATTATTGACTATGATCCATTCCAAAGCCTACTTTTTAAACCTCAAATAAAATAAATCATTGATTGTAATTTGTTTTGTTTTCATCTTTTCATATATTTTTTTTTTTATTTAATTGAAACTTTTATATATATATATATATAGGTGTGTGTGTATATATATATATATATATATATATAACTACAAAAAAAAAATACATGCAATACCTAAAAATTGTTGACAAAATAATCAGCCCAACCATGTATACATATAGAACAAAAACAACGAATAGAGAAAATACCATCATATAAACTCTTATCTATCTGTATACAATACAAATACATACAATGTATTTGTATATAGATAAAGAGTTAAAAAAATAGAAAAAAAAAATGATACATAGAAACAGAAGAAATAAAAAATAAAAGATTTTTTGAACAATATAATATTTACAAAAAATTTTGATTTATAAAAAAACCAAAAAAAAAAAAACCAAAATATGCAAAGAAAAAAATCAAAAAAACTATTGATAATAATATTTGACATGACCAAACCAACTACTAATCACCTAAAATCATCCAAAGTTATACAACAAACTAAATTCTTTCTTTGTGACCGCTTTCAATGTATATGCATTAGATTTTCTCCATTCATCCTTTTTTTTCAATTCTTAACCAAATAATAAATGATACTTGTGAAAATATGCAGATATAAATGTTCGTGAGTAGTTGTGTAGTGTAATAATAGATGAATACAATGAATATATATATATAATATTTATATTTGTATTTTTACATATAAAAGGTATGCTGCTTTAAAACTCTTTCTATATTTATATATATGTATATATAATATATATATATACACACACAAAAATAAGAAACCCTCAAAATATGTAACAAAAAAAATATAAAAATGTGTGATAGATATGATGAATAATATATTGTGTGTGTATATAAAAAATGTGTGAATATGAAATTTTCCAATATGTTTTTAAAAAAAAAATAATAAAAGAATTTGTTTTTCTTTGTTAATTTTTTTAATCAACTATTTAACAAGGAAATGTAAAAAGGAAAAAAAAAATAATTTACAAGAAATATATAAAAATGAAAAAAAGGAATATATACATGTATATATATATGCGTGTGCGTGTGTGTGCGTGCGTGTATATGTGTTGAACGTGCGTGTGTGTGTGTGTATATATAACAAGAAAAAAAACTTTTTAATCTTAATTTTTTCCCATAACAAATTCAGTAAATCTACCAAACATACTTTTGGAAGATTCTTTATCACTACCACTAATTTTTAATGCCCAGAAATTCTTTTGATTATTGTTCTTTTTACTTGAAATGAATAAGGGTTTGATTGTACCAGAATTCCCACTAGTACCAACATTCATATTGTGAGCATTATCGATGGAACTAAGATCACTGGTACTGTGGCTACCAAAACCCATAATGCCAAAACCGCCAAAACCACCAGCAGCGCCACTTTCAGACATTGATCTTTTCATAATACGATTTAGTGAATCGGATGAAGCAGAAGCAGCCGGGTTTTGACTGATAGTAAGATGATTATCATCTTTTGACCATTGTTTTTTAGTTTTGAAATCAAAAAGAGGATCGGTCGAACGACGTTTCTTTTTCTCAGGAATAACAATAGGAGGTGGTGGCAGGGCTGTTGTGGTGTAAGATGAAGAGGAATCTTCCGTTAATAATTCCATACTCGTACTACTGCTATTATTTTCACTTACTACAGCCAAGTTGTTAATGCCATTACTATTACTGCTACTGCTGCTACCAACTATTATAATACCACTACCAACACCCGAGGAAAATGCTGTAAGTTCAGGTGATGTGGCCATCAACAAAGAGTTGATAGATGAAGAATTTGATTGTGGAGTGGTTGATGATGAAAATGAAAATCTGGTTGACCTTCTATCTGGCGATCTACTACTACCACCACCATTATTATTATTAACCTCATTATTAATAACTACATGGCCGTTATTATTATGATTTATCATGGTCAAGGAATTACTGTTTGAAACCGACGATATTGTTGTTGATGAAGTAGTAGTAGTAGCGGTATTGGCAAAATGACGAGTCAAATTTAAACTTTTACGAAACAATTCTTTTGTTGGTGATTTGTGTTTTTTTATACCGGTGTCAGGTGAAGTTGTTGATTCATCATCGTAAGATGATGACAGATAAATAGACGATGATGGTGGTTTATCAGATAAATCAATTATCATTATTTCATCAACTTTTTTACTGGTAAATTTGTTGTTGAGTATTTCTTCCAGTGATTTTGAATGAAGTTGTGGCAATTCCAATGATCTTGAGTGTTGACGCTCCGTCACAATTTGTGGTATTTGCGGTGATAATTCTAACACATTGTTATTATTAGGACTGTTGTTACTAGAGCTGCTAGGATTATTTTTAGGACTTTTAGATTTATTTGTACCTATAATCGTTGATTTTATTTTTGAAGATTTTGAAGGTTTTGATTTTTGCGATTTGTTATTGCCAATATTTGATGCTGACAACGACGTCGATGACGTCGACGATGATGTATTCATTTCAGATTTCTCAAGTTCAGCAGGTAAACTTGGTCTACGTTTTGACAAATAATGAATAAATGCAGTAAAATCTTTAGATGAAGAGGCATTGCCATTACTATTATTATTAGAAGCGTTATTGTTTGTAGCAGTAGAAGTGGCGGAATCAATAACAATAGTATTGTTAGTATTGTTATTTACAACAACAGCAGTCGTATGATTGCTACTACTACTACTCAATGTTGGCATTTTTATTTTTTTAAATTTTGAAGCCTTGTCTTTTGATCTTTTTGATTTAACATTGTTATTGTTATTATTATTGTTACTAGTACTATTACTATAACCGCCACTACTAGTGCTATTATTATTATTTGTGGTGGCATTCATTGAATTGAATATTGTAGACATATTCACTAAGTTACCATTTCCATTATTATTATTTACATCACCACCATTATTATTCATCTTTGATTGTCTTTCAACAGCTTGTAAAGCACCATAAGTTTTTAATAATTCAACAACATCATTATGATTTTTTGCCATAGCAACAGATAGAGGAGTCGAACCATATTTATCTGCCACATCAACCATAGCACCATTTTTTAATAATAGTTCAACCGTCTGCGTGCAACCATTTGCAGCGGCAAAATGTAATGCGGTTGAACCAGTTGTCCCTACTGAATGACCCGACGACGATTTGGTTTTATCTGCACCACTTAATTTACGTGGATGTCTAATTGTGACATTTTTTAAAATGAAATTATCGTTATTTATTTTAATTTATCATTAAAAAAAAACTTTTGATTGATTGATTAATTAATAAAGTGTTTTCGTCATAATCATACCTTGGAGAATTGACGTTTGCACCACGTTCAATCAAATACTGCACTACGTTAGCATTGCCGTTTATACAAGCGGCGTGAATAGGTAGTACGCCATTTAATGCAGAATCGATAGATTGACCATGATCTAAAGCGAATTTTACTAAGCCTAGATTAAGGAGAAAAAAAAAATATATATATAGATATAATCAAAAATTAACAAGTCAAACCAAAAATATACACAACAATAAATAATAAAAAGACGCTTACCAAGATTACCAGCAGCAGCACCAGAATGTAAACCTAAATTTTTGGCATCAGTTGAAACTTGATTATTTTTTTGGTGAGTTGACGATGAATTTGTTGTCGTTGAATGATATGTTGTCGTTGATTTAGTAGTATTCGTGATAATAGTAGTTGAACTCATTCTTTGGATGTGGTCGTGATCGTGACTTTATTTATTTTTTTTAAAAAAAAAAATAATAATAAAATAAATCTCGTAAACCAAACAACTAAAAAAAAACAAAAAAAAAGAATAAATAAGTATATATATATATTGTTAAAATGATGATAATCTTGTATAAATATATATATGTAAAAGATATATATAATGGAATAAATTAATAGTATATGTATAACAATGTATGTGTAAAAAAAAAAAATAATTGAAACAAGGGACTGAAATTTTTTTTGTAAGCTTAATTGTAAAAAGGAAGGAAGAGAAAAAAGAAGTAAATTATAATGGTTATAATTATAATTATAATGTATTATGACAATGATATAAATGATGATAATATAAATATGTTAAATATGTGCATTTGAATAAGAAAAAAACTAGCGATAAAAATAAAATAAAATAAAATAAAAATAAAATAAAAAAATCTTGGCCAATCAATAAATCAAACTAATCATAATCAATCCATCAAAATCATAAATCAACTAACATAAAAATCTAATCTCTATTATTATTATTATTATTATTATTATAAAAAGTAGACTTTTTTAACATTCAATTTAGAACATTCATTGTTTATTTAATTTCTACCTACCTACAATAAAAAAAATAAAAATAAAAATGGTTGTGTAACATATAATATAAATAAATTAAACTTACCACCACTCACTATTAATAAATATAAATAAAAATAAAAATTTCTTGTTTCTTTGATTCTTCTTTTTGATCTTTTCCTTTGCAAATGATAAAACACAATATTGTTGGTTTTTTTTTTTTTTTTTTGTAAGTTTTTTTAATAAAAAAAAAGTACGATTGTATAATTTTTTTATTTTAGAGAAAATGAAGAAAGTCTTAAAGCTTAATTGTATTATTTATATGAAAACAAATAATTGTCAGAATTTTGAAGTTTCTTAGTGAGAGAATAATATGAATAAAATGAATTAATTGGAAAAATTGAAACTTAAAATAGTTTGTTTGAGAGCAGTTTGAGAAAATAAAATAAAACAATACGTATAAAAATCTGAAAACGTTAAAAATTTAAAAATATGGTTTCAAAAAATAATACCTTTTTGTCGGAATAAAAAAATAATAAAAAAAAACAATATTTAATTATTTTTAAAGCGACGCAAAGTGAAAAATCAATTTAAAATGGTCAATTGCGAGTTTATATAGTTTTCGATTTTTTATATGATATGAAATTCGTGTAAGTGATTTATTTATAGAGTAATATAAATAATATACATGTACTGTAATCAATAAATAATAATAATTTTTATGTAATAAATATAAAGTCATGCAAATTATAATAAACCTTTTGTATCGAAAGAAATAAATAAAAAAATGGATGTTTTTTTATTTAATATTTTCAATAATAAATTACATGATGATGAATGCCTAACTGCAAAAATTATAACCTCATAGCGATATCATGTGACAATTAGAAGCTAACTCCCAATTAATTTCCATATTAAGAAATTAATTAGATTAAATATTATTGTTGAAAAACTTCATAGTTAATAATCATGATTTGACAATGCTTATAATGTCACCACACCACACTAAACTAAAGCTGTTATTTTAAATTGTTCATTACGCATATTTTTTCTCTGTTATTGCTGGCTGGCCAATATCAATATTAATTAATTATTTTGATGGGATAAATTTTAGCCTTCAAGTTTTAAAAACAAAACATTCGGGATTTTATGATTAATTTATGTCATCCATCATCATCATCAAACATTTTAATATAGTAAAATTACGTACGTAACCCTATCAAGTTACTGCCATTTTTTACTCGAGAAAATCGGTACTAAATTGACAATCTGCCAGCCCTGATTAACGCCACACATGCAAAATTTCAAGGGCTAAACGAGAACTCCGGAAAATTCTAAAAATTCTCAAATTATTAAATTATTACTATATTACTATTACTGCCCATCAAACGAAACTCCAGAATCCCATAATTGAATTTTAAATCAAATAATACCAAATTAATAGATTAAATACACTACTACGTAGACAAAAGTCGTGCACACTAATCACACAAAAACACAAATATCATTTTGTAACCTATGTTATTCTATATATATACATGCAAATTTACTTGTCTAACATTTTTGTTAAATTTAGCAAATTAAAAAAAAAATTTTAAAACTTTGACCCAAAAAAGATCACCAAAATTTTTACGCCAAAACTGTCTCAAGACTCACCATTTAATCGAGTGGTTCTTTGTTGTTCATGGATTTGCAGCAGGAACATGAGAAATCCATTTATTTCATGCTGCATGCAAAATCCTTCTAATAGTTTTTGTTGAAACGTTAATTGCTAGCTATTCATGAAATTAGTGTTTTTTTGGATTTTAGTGATCCTTATCGGCGGCTATTACCTATCTATTTCTTTGAAACTTTATTCAAATTTAGGTAATTTCATTTTGTCCCCACATTCGTCTTTCCGAATGTATAAATTTATTTGACATTAATTTCGAATATTCTAAATTAATATTAATTAATAATATCAAATATCAATGAACATTATTTCGACTCGTGGGATGTACAAAGTAATTTGGCATAAATGTACAAATAATTTGGGATGTACAAAATAACATAGGCTCAATAGGCTGCCCTAAATTTAATTTTCGCATGAATGATATAAAAAGAATAGGTGCCTGGGGTGAATTATTATTCGATAAATCAATAATAATTAATAATAATAATAATAATAATAATAATAATAATAATAATAATAATAATAATAATAACAACAAAAACAACAATTTAATTATAATTTAAAAAAGTAAATAGAGATAGATGGGTAGATATATATATATATGTATGTACATTTTATAAAACTTAAAAATACTAAATTTAAAAAATATTCCTGATAAATTTATCCAATATTCCTTAACCTTAAACTCTTGCAAATCTCATTACATTTGTGATTTTTCAAGAAACACCTGTTAATTCCATCTCTGCCTAAATTTGTCTTTCCAAATCTTAGGATATCAGTACAATGTATCGCTGAATCGGTTAATAAGAACCGATCAGTAAGTTCGATTCCTTGAAGATCATAAACCACTAAATACCCTCCAGTAGTTTCATATGTGAAATGGGCAAATGCCTCAAGAGTAGGACGAAATTCTACGATCACTCCACTATTCACATTGAATCGCTTAAAAGTTGCATCTTGAAGTTCCGGCTCTGAAATATAATAATGAGTCTTTGTGTCAATAGTAGCACGTATAAGTTCCACATTGAGGAAATTCACTTTTTGTCTTGCAATTGCATTAAATCTTATAGAAAGATAGGTTGCCACAGTAGAGATCTCTACAGCCTCAAGATACCTTTCAAAAGGATTTGTCCTTCCGTCTTTGAGATATTCTTTCAGCACTAGTCTTTTGTGTGGATTGCTTCTAGTATTAAGGGCAAAATATGCATACTTTTCAACTCCAGCAGAAAATGGCTGCGGTGCAATCTTGAAAGAGAAGTTTTTAGAAAAGAGATTTGATTTTCTGAAGCATCCCGGATCTTTAATTTCATCCATAGTTCTAGGAATAAAATAATATAAAACTACTCCTTTTCGAGATGGAATAGCGTCCCAATTGGGCACATCTGGGTTCATATCACGTCTTATTTGTCGCAAAGAGTATACATCCCTAGACCTACTTCCAAGGGTGCTAGTTAGTGAAACAGAAATAGTGATAGATGAAGTGGCAGCCCTGGTAAATTTATTAATTAATTCGATCGGATCTCCTCCTACAAGATCAAACACTGGAATTTCGCCAATTATGCTTTCGAATACTTGAACCATCTTATCAGTATATTCTGTAATTTTTCCAAAAAAATAAAGAATGCTTTCTGATTGCATTTTTTGTAGTACACTTTCTGCTGTTAACCCGTTTGGGTCCCCATCTGGGTGATCATCTTGCATGTCGGTAAAACGACGACCATGTGGTGGATAGTCCCCAATGTGTAAAAGAACCCGAGTACCATTACGCCAGGTCATTTGATTCAAAGCTGCGTCAAGACCTCCAAGAACATCTTCTGGTCCATCACCACCACCCGTGGCTGCTACAGTAGCTAAATTTGCTTTGAATACTTCGTGTGATTCGGTAAAATCAAAAACTTGCAAGCGATTGCTGCCGTCACAGAAATCACGATAGCCACAAAATCCAACTTGTATTTTAATGGACGGATTTGTATTTTTAATGTAGTCTGTCACCTGTAAAATGCAATCTTTGGTAGCAGCAATGTGTCCCGCCATGGAACCTGAATAAATTCATCACAAAACTAACTATAAATAACTATAATAAATTTTTTAAGTAGGATTTAATTCGCTGGTGAAACAAATAATGCACAAGATACAGACCAGTGCAGTCTAAAACATAGCAAAGATCGACTTCCAATGCGCTCTCGATGTTATTAAGTGCTTGGAATATTGCTTTTTCTCGTTTAAATCTAATTCTTTCCCTTCTCCTATCTCCAGTAGCTCCAGTCTCTGTATCAGGAGCAATGGCAGATGTGAGTGTAGGTGTAGCTGCAGACGTTGTGGTTGTTTCTGTAGATGTGGTGGTAGATATCTCATCGTCATAGCGTTGCATACGTTCTCTAGTGAGGTTTAATCTATCAAAATCGTTCAGAAACGAAGCGGGAAGAGATGAGACACTAGATCTCGTATTTGTCTCGTGTGTTAATGTTTCATGGGTAACTGTTAAATTTTCGTCATCTTCTTCATCGGGAATGAACCCATCTCTGTATTCAGTCATTATTATTATTTGGTTTTTTTTTTTTTTTTTTTTAAAAAAAAGACTACTCGAATAAAATTCACATAGTTATATATTAATTAAACATGATAAGCAAATTTGCCAAATATATTCATACCATTTACTGTTCAATCATTTGAACAAGTTCAATATCAAGTTTAACTATCATTATTTATTCTTATCCTATAAAAAACTAGCTCTAAATGAGAGAAATAGCATTCATTCCTTAAATTTTTTATTTCTTTTCGAAATTTAGGAAAAGTTACAAAACGCTCGATAAATTATGTTTGCAGTTAAAAAACAAGTATTTTTTAGATAAATGCACGTCTCATGACATCTGCATTTGGTTTAGATTATTTGGTAACTTTATAGAAAAAATATTTCTATAATTGATGAAAGTTACGATTTAGTTTATCTCGCTTCTAGTCCAATGGATAATGGCAAAAAAATTTTAAAAATCTAGTTGCAAATTTTTTTTTGTCTTTATTACAAATATAATAATAATTAAAAAGTAAGCATTGTATATAATAATTTTAATTTTTCTAAAATTTCTTTTTTTCATCTTTAACAATATTATTTCAAAATACCATTATAATTAAAAATATGTACATACATATCTACATTTATACATATGTGTGTGTATTGTGTGTGTGTGTATGCGTGTATAATCACTATTAATTGTAATATGAGTTTCAATTGTTTTATTAAGCTATCAATTTTTAATCTCTTCTTAATTTGATCTTTTTAACTTGCCATAACCTTACATCTCCGTCATTATTTTAAAAGAATCTCTGCAGTTATGTGATTGTTTCTTTCACATGATTTTTGCAATCTATATTGTGTGTGTGCAGTACAAAGTGAACAATAATTTTGGTACAAATTGCTCGAACGCCACAACTGCAACAACACATATATTAATATTATGTAAACTCGATAAATCAGTCATGCGAGGGCGGGCTCGTATGATTGACCATCAAGTAAACCGAGTTATCAAATTTCATATCAAAAAAAAAAACATAAAACTTTATAGGTCTCTCATTTCTGATACTACTGAACTATCTACCTTATATCGGAATTTTGTTGCAAATAATTAATTTTGAATGCTATCTAGAACAATTGTATTGATATTATAATACCAATATTTTTGTCCTCTTCTTTCTCTGGTGCTTCTTGTACTGAAACAATTATAAATACATAAAGTCAAAGCTTGTTACAGTAGATCTTCAATTTGTTATAAAGGTATTACAAAAAAAAAATTGTCCACTAATAACGTGATTTAGCATCTCAACAAAAACTAACCGCCAATCAAAATTCGTCATGTGAATAAAGTATCACGTGAAATAGACTGATCGGCCCAAGATTAAAAAGGGGTGGAAACTTTTGGTCAATTAGGCCAGACTTTATTATTATCGTTTGCATATTAATATGTAATGATTGATTGCTATTTCTTGTTTCGCAACTTTTAATTATTCATCAATCTAGGGGTACGCCAAACTTATTTACTTTGTTCTTCGATATGATCAATTAGATAATACTTTTACATGTTAAGGCAAGTATACTGACTGGTTTATAAAAAAAATAGGAGAATGATAAATATATTCAATTCAAGCTTTACAAGTTATTGCCCCTTTTTCAAATTATTGAAAGCTGTGAGAACCTTGTTTACCTCACCTGTCCAGCCCTCACAAGTAAGTATGATCTATGTCATTTTCATAAATGACCTGAAGTAAAAGTAAAATAAATAGTGACTGTTGATCCAAATTATTTCAATTCACATGTTTCTCTGCGGCTTTAACCAAAAAAATATTTCTATACAATTTTAAATCATAGTTTGGAATAATATTCGAATAAATTGCTTTCTTCACTTTCTCCTTCAGTCACCCACTGCGCTATAACGTTGACGTGTGCTCCTCTGGAGGTATTTAGCACCTACCGTCTTTGATAACAGCATCGGTTAATTTTTCCTATATAATTATATATAAAAAAGGGAATGTTTAAGCCTCTTTCATTTGGTTTTTTAAGAGGGATTTCTACTTTGCAATATTTCGATTTGTCTGCAAGCAATATGGCCAAAATCAAGTCTTTAATAAATGCCTTTCTTAAGATGCTCAACGGTTTGATATTGTTGATATCAACTGGAAAAGTGCGTTCAGTAACAGATACAAGATAACATATGATTATAAATTTTTCTTTTGTTCGCAAATTTCGATCAGTGAAATTTTTAACCGTTGCAAATCGTAAATTTTGCTGGTCTCCAATTTCATGCATTTAGTTATTAATCTCTCTACTCGTGACATTTGATAATTAATTGTTCGTCAACTATTTGGTTAAGAAAAATCCAAAACTCTTTAGTTTTATTATTTGGGCGATTTATTTATTTTGTTTAATTAATCTCCTATAAATTTAAGAAAAAAATTCAAATAGCAAAACCATATTCATTGTCTAATCAAACCTCTTATAGAAAAGGGCGCAAATTAAAGGTGACATAAGACCGGGAACCTAATAAATTATAGGATTTCTCAATGCAGAAATCATAGTTGTAAGCCGAAACAATTTACAAATGAGTTTAAAGATTTTGAAATTTATAACAAGGCTCTTTTCTTTCAATTTCAAAAGAGCTTTTAGCTTGTTCACAGGAGGATTTGATTGAGGTGCTGATTATTGTAACTAGCTTTTGAAAGATTATAATGAAGATGAAGTTTTCTAACTGTAAACTAGAAATGGATGATAACCAACCTGGGAAAAATAACACTCGCAGGTGAGAAAAACTGCCCTGGTTTATTCACACAATTTTTAAGACTAAAGAAAATCTCACCCCCAACAAGAAATATCCACGAGAATTAGTGAAAAGATTTGAAAAGCCAGCAGCATAATATAAGAACAATGCCTCAAAACACACACATGGAAGAAATATCTACGGCAAGTCTATTTTATTATAATTAGCAGTTACAACTTTAGCATTCAGTATTGTAGCTACTATATTTCTATAAAAAGAAAAGATAGATAATTTGTCTAATTTACCTTCCCGATCATGTAATCATAATATTTGCCCATCTTCTAAAAATTTCCACTTTTTATTAGATAATTGCTTGCTAGTATTTATTATTTTTCTTTCTTCGTAGTAAACTTCATAAGTAAATAGTCTCTTTCCTTAGTAGGTAAGCTTCAAGCATAACTTGTGCTTTTTTCAAAATATTTTGTAATGTAGTTCCTTGGTTCCATGGTAGATAGATCTTATGTAAGCTAGTATCATATTTATGTTTTTATATAAGATGATCTCCAAGAGTATAAATAATATTTCTACAAGTATATCTTTTGGTTTTCTCACTCTTGTCATGGCTATTGCTTAAACAAAGTTTGCACGAAATATTAACATACCTACCTTATTTGCGAGCGATTTTCGCTCAGGACAAGTCAAGGATAGCAAAAAATTTAGGTGGGATGTCTTTCAAAAAAATACTCTGCCACCGTAATTTGTACAGATATAAGCATCATTGCCAGTTCCTTCTGAACAACAAGAAGAAAAAAAGAATCACCTGATTAAATTTTGATGATCCAAAAATGGTTTTTTGGCTGAAGGCTTCGAAAAATTATTACATGCACATGTCTAACGACTTTCAAGGGAAATGAGTGATTTTTTGCTCTCTGAAATGAATATGTCTGATTCGAAGATTTGTACTGATGCTATGCTGATTTGAGGATAATTAGAAGATTTCAAAAGGAATTTGTATATTTAAAAATTTAAAAATTTAAAGTAAAAACAAAACTAGAGAGAAAAAACCAAACATTTAATTTATATTTTTGTTTTGGGAATATCAAAATCCGTTAAATATCATATCGGTGGTACAACCGTAGCATAGGAACCATTTTGTTCACTTTTTTGCAGCATGTATGTCCCGAATAAAATAAGATTTTAGTTAGTATTTTTGTTTTTGTTGAAAACGACGAAACATAAATTCCGGTTCTTTTTATTGTTTTCGAAATTGATAACAAAATAGTTAATTAATGATCAACACAATATTAACAGTTGATAATAATAATAATAATAATGTAAATATTTTCAACATATGAGTTACACTTAACTATTGTTTGTATGAATTTGATTGATTGATTTAGAATTGGAAATCAGAATCGATTATATAAAATTCTTTTTAATCAAATCACGTGAAAGATTTATCGCGTGACCAATAAAATCGAATCGAGTCAATTTTGGTAAATAGGCAATAATTATTATTAATCAATTAATCGATAAATGACGAATGAATGAAAAATCGCATCACAATAAACAAGCTATATAACAAGCTTAAACTATATATAACAATTTTTTATTTTTTCCAAAGATGTCTTCAATCATTTTTTTAATTTTATTTATATAAAAAGAGAAAAGCCTTTATTTTCCTCACATGCGATTATTTATTTTGGAAAAATTACAACATCTTTAATTACCAAATACGGAACCATATTGGCCAAGATCGCTATTTTTGGCACGTGACAAGGCGCGTCTTATCTATTTTTAGCAATGGATTTGAAAATATAAATTGATTTTCTGCAGTGTAAAATTTATCTTTATAAAAAAAAAAAAAAAAAAAAAATATATAAATACTTTTATATATATATTCACAAATGAAAAAATAACATTTCTATGAAGAATTATTGATGACAGACGATGGTTTAGGAAGATGTTTCTCCCTCTCCCTCTCTCCCTTCTCTAATATTATTGTTAAAAAACTCGCTCACTAACTCAAATATGCAAATGTCAGTCATTTGGATAATGATAATAGCAGTGTACATCTATCTAGCAGTATTATTATTGTTGTTGTTCTTGTTGTTATACTTTTACGTTATATACCGAATATCAGCATTTTTGCATTTTAAAACAAACAATGATATTATAATCATACATCTTCGATTCAGACAACTCATTTGACTTTTAAGAAGAAAGTCGTGTCATAATTAACTAACATTCTTGGAAAATAAAATATCGAAAACGAAACTAATCAATGGGCTTGCCGATTAAGTATAAACCGTGACTATTTATTATTACCATATTAATATTAAATCATAATAAATATATAAAATTGCATATAAAATTATAAATATAAAAAAAATTTTTTTCTTAAATTTTCTTCGCTTTTATCATAATGATAATAATAATAATCATTTAATCCAATTTTATAAATAAATTTTTATTCTGCCATTAATAATAAATAACAAGATTATTACTTGCCTAAAAAATCAAATTCCATCCAATAAACTTAACGCAATTAAAATAAATCGTCATGTCACCATTATTATATTGCTTTTTTGTCTCTCTTTTTGCGTGTGAATTCTATGTGGATTGTCTATAATATATTGTGTGTGAGAGTTGGGATTGATTGATTGAGGTGAGAGTTATTATTTTAATGTTCCCAGACCATCATTCCTAAAAACCTTTATATATACAAGTGTACAAAATAAAATCATGATCATAACACAAAAAATTGTATAATATATATGTGTTAATTTATTTTATCATTATTTTTTTAAAAAAAAAAATCAGCCCTTTTAATAAATAAAAAAAATTTTTTATAATAAATAAATACTTCCTTTAGATATATATAGTATAAATTAATTATTATTTATAAAATATAATAATATTTATAAATATTTTCATTAATTAATTATTATATTTATATATTCAAATGGACTCTAGAAATGTTACTTTAGTTTCTTCCTCAAATACTACAATCCCTACTACTGCCATAATCATCAATAACGGTAATAATAACAGCAATAATAATATAGCTACAAGAGCTAATCGCCGTCACAAGACACCTTTAAACCAACATCAACATCGCCCTACTAGAATTTCTTCTAATAATAATAATAATAATAATAATAATAACAATGATGCTGCTGCTATTGAACTTATTAATCCTCATGCACTAAATCTTCCTTTATCACCTGTCAACGACTACAGTTCATCATGTACGACTCGTGTCAATAATAATAACAACGGTTTTACACATCAACAACTCAACTCTACAATAAATAGGCCACATCAACAATTATTAATGCTAAGACAACAGCAGCAGCAGCAGCAGCAGCAGCAGCAACAACAGCAACAGCAGCAGCAGCAGCAGCAGCAACAGCAGCAGCAGCAGCAACAATCACCAATAACTTTTGTGTTTGAAAGATTTTGTCCTTCTTCAAATGCTCCTTTACCCACACCAAAGTCTAATTTTCAATTAGAAGATAATATTAGTAGTAGTAGTAGCAGCTCTAGTATCAGCAGTACCACAACACCTTCATCACCACACACTGATGATACGATGATGATTGAAACTAATAGTTATAATTATAATCATGATAACAATAATAAGAGAGATAGCAGTAAAAATAAACGTAAGCAAACCCATAGTAGCAGTGGCGGCAATAGCTTTTCCTATAGAACACCCATCGATTCACCTGTTCCTTCATCCATAAATAGAGATTATGATGATTCAGAATTTGATGATAATATGGATATTAGTAGGAGCGAAGCTTGTTCTGTATGTTTTTGTATTATTTTACTGGTTTCTTGTGATGTCGTTGTTATCGTTTATCATTAATTAACAATTAATGATCCGTTGTTTAGGACTACGATGATATTGAAGAACCATCATCTATAGAAGAATTAAAAGGATTATTGATGAAATTCACTGCAATGACACATATAAGACTTCAATCAATTTTACCTATATTGATAGATAATGATATAGATGATCCTGATATTCTTTTATTGATTGACAACGAACAATTTCTTCATGACATTCGGGGTAAAAATGGTTCAGAGATTAGTCGCGGCAATAGCTTGTTACTCTGGCATGGTATACAAGAATTACGTAAAAAAAGTAATTCTAATATTAGTTCTGCCTTCCACACACCAAGATCTTTTCTATCATCTTCTTCTTCAACCACTTCGTCATCATTATCATCATCTCCCTATTCAACTCCACCATCTTCATCTAGTTCTAGAAGTGTATTGGTCAATCATGATTTAATTGCTTCAAGGTTAATGAATCCTCAAAAAAAATCTAAAAAGCAAAAAATAAATCATCACCACCACCATCATAATGAAAAAGATGAAATTCAAAATCTAAATAATCAACGTCACCAGTACAATCATGCTAGTCACAATCATCACAATCGTAACAATCATGATCGTAATAATCATAATATTCGTAATTATAATCATAATATTCGCAATTATAGTATTGATAATAATGACGATATTCATGATTATAATGATAATAATTCAAATGTAATTATTCCTACTACTACTACTAATACTGCTAATGCTACTAATAATACTGCTAATAATACCACCGCAAACATTCCACCATCATCCGCAAATCATTCAACATACATAATTAAACAAAGAGTAAAAGCTCCTAAACTAAGTATGTCCACCATAGAGGAAGTACATACTCGAGTGAATCGTGTGTTGAGTGTAGTAACAAGCGAGAACAATCGTCGGAAACAAATTGCCCTTACACACAATCCAAATTGCAAACCAACATTGAAGTTTGAGGATTTTGTGGCTGAACTTAAACGTTCCCATCGTATTCCAGTGGCATTTGGTACATTACGTGATATGCGGTTTGCATATATGCTTAAAATCTTGAGTAAACAATGTTATGACCGGGTTTTGGCATCAAATAAAACAACTAATGTCACAGAGTTTTATCGAGCTTGTCAAGAAGCTTGCGAAGAAAATTTCACTGATGAACAATTGGAATCTGCATTGCCTTGGTTGGATCTTAAAGCAAAAATGTATTATAAGCAGCAGCAGTAGCAATATTAAACCGTAAACATAAAACAACCTATATTATATCCATAATATTCATATAAATATACCATTATTATTATCATATATATATGCTTATGTTTATATATATATATATATACAGCTTTTTTGTAAATATATATTATAACAAAACAAAAACAAAAAAACCAAAAAAAAACAATACATTTATGATTTTTATATATATATTCATCATTTTATTATTATATAAAAAATTTAAAAAAAAAGTATTATATTATTAATGATTAGTAATAGTAATTTGGTGGGGAGAATTATATATATATTATTATTTAAGTTGAGAATCTGATTAAATATATTTTTTATAGAGAAGAGAAAGGTATTAATATTAATATTATTTTATTATTATTATTATGATTTCTTTTTTATTAATTATTATTTTACTCTTAATTTAGATTATCAGGAGTCAAATACAAAAGTATTTTATTATTATAGCATATTATTTTTATATATATAAAAAAAAAAAAGAAAAATCTTTTTTGTAAAACTTTCAATTTAGCTCTTTCTCTTTCTCTATTTTACTCTTTCTAGTACTAGATAAGAATTATTTATGATTTATTCATTTTTAATTTTTTGAAAATTTTAAACACGTGCCTAAATTATTCATCATCATGTGATCAATCAATAAAAGAGTTTTTCCCAAAATAGAATTCGATTATTTCATGATTAATAATAATTAATAAATAATTTCCTTTACGCGTTTTCAAAGCATTAATAAACATGGGCATTCAGGGTCTTATTAAAGTGATAGGTGATAATTGTCCAGCTGCAATTACTTCTAACGAAATTAAAAATTATTTTGGTCGTAAAGTTGCAATTGATGCCTCAATTTCAATATATCAGTTCTTAATCGCTGTTAGACAACAAGATGGACAACAGTTAACTACAGAAGCTGGTGAAACTACAAGGTGTTATTGATCGTTATTACTGATTGGTAGATATTGAGAACTCAAAGTTTTTTTAATTAATCTGATTTTTTTTTTTTTGATTGTATAGTCATTTAATGGGATTATTTTATCGAACAATTCGAATGGTGGAAAATGGAATTAAACCTTGTTATGTATTTGACGGTAAATCACCTGTTTTAAAATCTGGACAAGTTAGTAAAGAAAAATTTAAGAAATTTTCATTCCCCCAAAAAAAGTAATTATTAAAATAAATTTGTTATAAATAAACAGCTTGCGAAAAGATTAGAGCGTAGAAAAGAAGCAAACAGAAATCTTGATGAAGCACTTGAAACTGGTCATTATCATCATCATCATCGTCGTCGTCGTTGTCGTCGTCATCATCATCATAATAATAATGAATAATTTCCACATTTATATATATATATATCCATATAGGTGAAGTTGATGATATTGATAAATTTAGTCGTCGTACTGTAAAAGTTACGCCTCAACACAATGACGAATGTAAACAATTGTTAAGGTTAATGGGAATCCCATATGTAGAGGTACTTATTTGATGAGCCATTCTTTCCAATGACATTTAAATATCTTTTAATATAATGTGTATGTAATTTTTTTTTAAAGGCGCCGTACGAAGCAGAAGCACAATGTGCAGCTCTAGCTAAAGCAGGAAAAGTAAGTAATCAAGTTCAAATCGATTTTTTTTTTATTCACATAAACAATTATAAATATAACTAAATATATAAATATATGAACCTATAAATACATTTTAAGGTTTATGCTGCAGCATCAGAAGATATGGATACATTAACATTTTCATCGCCTATTTTATTGCGACATTTAACATTTAGTGAGAATAGGAAGCTACCAATTGATGAAATTAATCTTGATAAAGTTATCGAAGGACTTGAAGTTTCAATGGATCAAGTAATTAATTTAAAAAAAGATTAAACATCCAACATCAAGCATTAAATACTAATCCATCAATTGAATTTATTATATACATATTACAAATATCGACCATATTTTACACCTACATTTTATACGTACAAAAGTTTATCGATCTTTGTATTTTGCTGGGATGTGATTATTGCGAATCGATCAAGGGAATTGGCCCTCATCGTGCCGTAGAACTTATTAAAAAGCATGGAAGTTTAGAGGAAATCATTGAAAATTTAGATCCCAAGAGATATACAATACCAGAAGACTGGCCATATAAAGAAGTACGTGAATTATTCAAAAAACCAGTTGTAAAAGATCCAAATGAGATCGAGGTAATTTGATTAATTTGATTAATCTAAATCCTTTTTTTTTTTTAAAGAAAAGATTTTATTTATTATTGTGATTGTAAATATTTAAAAGATTAAATGGGAAACTCCCGATGTTGAGGGTATTGTTGATTTTTTGGTAGATCAAAAGAATTTCAGGTAGATAGATATCAATAAAATCATATTTATTTTATATTTATATATGTTTTTTAGAAAAAAACAAAATTTCAATCGGAACGTTTCAATTAAAATTAATAGTGAAGAACGTGTTCGTAAAAGTGTGGCCAAATTGGCAAAAAATATTAAGGCTACAACACAATTAAGGATGGAGAACTATTTTACACCAAGTACTAATAAAAAATCTTCTACCAAACACAAGGTAATAAGGAAATTTTTCTGGAGAAAATGATTTTATTATATTTATAATTCCATAATTTATATTTATAATTCACTAATTATAGATTGGAGATGATAAAACTGATGATAAATCAAAGAAATCAAAAACATCTACTAATAAAAAATCAATTACTACTAAACTAAGTGGAGCTCGTGGTAGACCTAAAAAATGAGAGGCGAGTGAATAATTATTTATCAAAAAAATTAATTTATAAAAATTTAGTTTGTTATATTGTATATTATTAGTAATAAAAATAATTAGTTAATTTCATAACTCCATAGCAATTATCTTTTTTGAAGGGGTTTTATATCATTAATCTTTAAAACTTTGTAATAAATAAATATATTATTAACAACAATGATTTTATTAATGTATATGATATGACCAAAAATAATAAAAACAATTACAATTAATGATTTATTTATTTCTTACTACATTATTTTGAAACAGTTCTATCAGAGTTATTTAGTGGTACATAACCATCAAAATTTGTTTTTCCGTTTGAATAATCATACCCGTAATCTTTATCTTTATCATTATTACTATTACCACCGAACTTTTCATCAGTGTTGACAACGGGAATAGTAGCAACTGTTGAATCATTATTATTATTGCCACCATCGGTATCTTGTTTAGGTTGTACAGGTTGATCAGGCTTACTGTACAAGTAGGTTGCAATCAACACAAATGTTGAACCAACCAAAAACGTGGAAGTGACGATGAAATCAAATAGATAAACTGATGCTATGAACGACAAAATTATTGAAATCGAGGTTGCAAATCCTTTGAGAATATTGTCTGCGTATTTCACCACCATTGCTACTATTATACCACCGATTGCCTGACATGCTATAGCACCAACAACCGTCAAATTATAACCGTAGAAGAACCCTTTTTCCCACACGCCATCACCATCTTTCCACCAAACTCCAAGAATCAACGCAGGAAACAACGAAAAAAATGATAATTGTACATTACGTATCCAGACCGACGCCTTGGAACCTTTCAACACCTTTTCAAAATACACACCAGCTATACCTGAAATCACACATGCGACCGCCACCGCACTCAATCCTAAAATTCTTTCAACTATCACGTTCTCATCTTCCTTGGATGCTGAATCACTATCGTATTTAAATTGCACCAACGTAACTCCAAATGTCAATAATACCAATGAAAACCATTTCATGCCGCTTAAGGAAGTATTCAACATTATCACCGAACATAATGCTGTGGTCAAGATTTTCAGTTGATAGGTGACTTGGAAGGTTGCCGCATCCAATAAACTGACAGCAATATATTGTAAGTTGTTTTGGATGGTATATAAAATGGCTGGTATTGCCAATTTCCAAGCATCAGGTGCAAACACATCGTCATACAACACTCTGAGACTCCAGTAACCTCTCTCTTCAATTTGATTATCCAATGCCATGCAAAGACATATGATAAGCTTTGTCAGTTCTGACAAGAATACTGCTGTCGATGTGAAGTATAGTGTCGACTTGTCTTGGTCAAGTCTGGAATATCTCATCACAATGACCAACGCACTATTCTGAACGCATAGAGTTATTAAACTAACATATTTTAAAGGTAAACCAAAGATTTTTTCAGTTGTTGTTTTACTCATTTTCTCGTCCAAAAATAAAAAATAAGCAGTATAGTTTGGTTTTATCTATATATAGATGTAAAATAAAAGAATTTTGATGATCAATTATTTTTAAAAAAAAACTCTAAACTTTCGGTGCATAGAGCTACGATGAAGCCACTTTCATGAGAATGACTTTGTCAGTCGCAATATTTTACCAGAGAATTAATTAGGAAGAGGGAAAGGATATCTGATAGATAGATCATATGGAAATAAAAGTAAAGCATTATCATTAACTATGAAATAAAGACAACATTTGGAACATTAAACAGAATCTTTTTAAAAAATTGTCCTTGATTTTCTCATATAATATATCAGGCGGTGGAGGCAAGACAATGCAACGTGATATCATGTCGGAACTTTTCTCACGAGCTCATACAATCCTAAAAATAAAAATGGTGCTCCCATCTTTTGATTAGCACACTAATTGAGGCACAGAAAATTCAAAGGTTAACATACTACCTCGGTTACACAAACCCCAACCCAGAACCCCCATGATTGGTAGAAAATAAGGAAATCTTATCTTAAAAAAACCTTGTCGTGTAACCAAGGTAAGTTTTCTTTGATATGTTACACCATTCTTTATCAAATACACATCGTTTCCAAATTTAGAAATTTTTTACAATTTCCCCCGATTGATTTAGATTTTGAACATCAAGTGGTACACCTTTAAGTGCAAAATTTCTTCCATCCAATTTAACAAAGTCTACCAAGTCTAATAGAAACATTTGCCGATTTAAATGTAGAAATATTCACTAACCGTACTTATTTGAAGCATATTGTATCTGATAAATTATATAAAGATTATACATTAGATGGCAATAGGATACTCAAGGTGTTAAATCAAGCGTTACCAAAATATTTGGATACTCTTGTTTTTGCAGAAAGGATCCACTTTTTTGACGATGAGGTCGATATTGATGGTACTTTGGATCTGTTGATGAACAATTGGAAAGGACCCAAACCTCTTAAATTGAGATTGTGAGCAAGAAATTTATTGGAAAAGACAAAGCACTAGATGGGCTATTAAAAAAATATCAAGATTTGGGATTTTTCGATTATAAGGTAATAGATTTATCGTGTATAATAATCAAATTTATGAGTTTTTCCATTCCTTTTTCCATCTCATCCATCTAAAATAATATAATATATTGTAAATAATACATATTACGTATTATATTGTATTGACATTATCATCATTATAATTATTATAATAATACGAACCCGATCAACCTGTTTGGAAGGTTCAATTAAATTTCTCAGAATATTTATTTTTGATTCTGATTGTTCTTGGATTGATTCAATTTCTAAACATAATGAAACATTTTCATTGTTTATCTAATGAATGAATTGTTAATAATATGACAGACAGATAGATATATGGGGTATTTGATTAATTAAAACAATATGTGAACAAACCTTTAAAAATTCATTTTCTAAACGTCTCAATTCTTCTTGTTTCGTCGGTAAAGTTTTTGCTCTGATACTAGATTGTGGTGTCATTATCTCTCTATAACTTTAACAAGAATAAAATAATTATAAAAATGAAGAAAAATCAATAATTAATGTAAAAATTAAAAAAATGATAAATCTACTCATTGGATGGAAAAGAATTATTCGATTTTTTCGATTCATTGATCATTTCATCTAATTCATCAAGTTTCTTTAAAACCTTATGATTCTCCAAGATAGAATTGATTTCTTTCTTTAATTAAGAATATTAATATAAATAAACATCGATAACCATGTATATATATATACATACACATATATTCAAAATAAAATAAAATTAATTAAAACCTCTGAAACTTTTCTTAGGAATGTAGTGACTTGCTTATGAGCAGCCTCTAATCTTTTAGGTTTATTGTTAGCTAAAGTTGGAAAACATCCAGAGACTTTCTCGTAACTATACGATTAAGATATTAACACATAACGTTAATGCTTCTCTTGTTAAGATGAGATTTAATAATTTAAATATGCTTGCTAAAAATTTACGTGAAATTGTCAATTGTCTCTGATAAACATTTCTCTAAAATTTGTTTCAACTTTTCTGAACGTGAACTTCCAGTCATTTTAAAATTTTTAAAAATTAAAATCAGCTCAATATTATCGCGAATTGCGAATTAATATAATAATATTGTATTTCTAACGCGCGTCTTTTCCAAAATAATAACATTACAAGTCAGGATTTTTTCCAAATACTGTAATGATCGACGATGAATATACATAAACAAGATTTTTTTTTTTACAACGTTGTTAGTTTTGCAATCCATCAATACTTGCGGCCTCCGATCTTTTGTACTCTTCTAAGACTGCCCTAAAAATTTTTAATTGAGAATAATTCAAATCAAGGGTGTGTAGTTTTTCTAATCAGGGTGCAACGTACAGGAAACATACTTTCGTCAACGAACAGTCAGAGCAAATGCATTCTGAAAAGGAAATTTTTTTCTCTGCCGTAAATTTCAAAATAAGATGTTTCTTTCTTCCGCTGATCGTTCCTTCGGTGGAAGTTACGTTTTTAATAATAATAAAACAAGAACAGAACACGTTATCACGATTATTATTAGTATTATTATTATTATTATATATATATAACATTTTACCACGATTTATATCATTTTTTTACATTTAAAGTATGTGACTTTAACGTTGTCAAATGATAATCAATTGAATTTGGGTATTTTCGAATTATTACGTTTTTTAGTAGCATTAATGGTAAAAGAAGGCATAATATTAAAATCGACACCGGATTGTTACGTTTTTTTAGTGGCAGGGAAAGTATTTTCCTTACATTTTCCAAAAAAAAAAGCATTGTTATTTAAATATTAACATAACAAATAAGCATCTTCTTTACATTTTTTGATTGATTTCCTTTTTGACAATAATGAATTAATTCCGAATTGTTTAGTGGTGGGGAAAGTATTTCTGAAAAGGCTTGATTTAGTTAAAAAATGATCAATGGTCAGTTTTTTTTATTTATTTATTTTCGAAAATTTCCAAAGAGAGATAGTATTATATCAAATATTGCCAATCCTTTCTAAATTCTTACAAAGTATGTTGCACTGATTTTAAATAATTATTTTATTATTCTTAATTGTATAAAAAAAATGTTTACAGGTATTGTAGAACATATAGGAGAAATACTTGAAATTTTAGCTTTAGATAATTCAGTTAGTGGTGGAGGTGGTTGGTCAATGAAAATCGGTAAAGCTGGACCTGTTTTAGTTGATTGTAAGAATGGTGATAGTATTTCTGTCAATGGTTTGTGTGATTTTATAATCATAATTTGTGAACAATAGATTAATTGATCAATTTGGGTTTTTATTATTATTGTTAATTATTATTTTAAATTTTCTCTTATAGGGACTTGTCTGACTGTGACAGAGTTTGATATTTCAGCTTCATGGTTTAAAGTTGGACTTTCACCTGAAACTCTTAGAAGAACAAATCTTGG
>CAJVPN010000240.1:0-35234 GCA_910592215.1 Entrophospora candida
TTACTATGATGCAGATCATCCAAATTTTACTATGTTTTACAACCTCCTATAGATCGGCGGGAAATGTCCTGTGACTGCTATGGAAAATGATTATTATAAAAGATACGGAATTATTCCGAAAAAATTATAAAGTATATTAGCATTATTATTATAATTTTCCTAACTCTGTACATTTTCTGTACATTTTCTGTATACATCCATAAATTGCATTACATTCATAAATTTCAAAACATAGATTAAATGTGTCCATTCCATATCTAAAAATTTATTCCATATCAAATATAGGGGAAATTCTTATACATTCCATATGTTTATTTTCTATAGGGATGAATAAATAAATATATTATACAAAATTATTATAGAACAACTAACTACTACTACTACCTTGTATATATCTCTTTTAATTTTATTTTCTTTATTTTTATTTAGCTTAGACCAATGCTTAAGAGGAGCAAACCCTAGCTAGGTGCAGTCAGTCCAGACACTAACCTAAACATAAAAAAACAAAGCCAACCAAGTAATAAGAAAGCCTAAAGAACTGAGGCAGATATTTAGGAAGGTAAATATCTTGGGAACATGCTGGCTCAGGCAGATAACAAAGAACTGCTGAGAAAACATTACTGGACGGGGAAATAAAAATTGCCCCCACACAGATTAATAGACCAAGAACTATTAATATCATACACACCAGAGAAGTAATTGCAATTGAGAACAAAACTATCAAGGAGCACCTGTGTAAATCAAACATTACTATAAATCAAGTATTGAGATTACAAATACCAAGGAGCCGTTCACTCACGTCTGTACAGATTAAGTAAGATAAAGAAATAAATAAAATAAAATATTTCAATCTCACAATACAAGACTATTAATTTAACAGTAACTATAGAATGAATACCTTGTTGCATCCTCCTTCAGCTTTTCCTTTAGTAGTTTCATTTATTGTTTAAAATTTTCAGTTTTAGTTTCTTTACAAAGTGCACATTTGGCACCTTTCACTATTATACCTTGAAAATGTTTAAAAGATAACAAGTTCATCTACCCAACTCCCCAGCTTCCGTTTTATTTTACTTGACTTTGTAAATTTTTTATATTTTGGAGCCTACCCTAATTTCATTGCAAATTACACATCTGCAGCATAATACCATATTGGAAATAATAGTACTAAGTAAAGTATGTCAAAATTGCAGATACCAATGGATGCAGCTGGAATTAACACGGGTTTTATCTGTGATTGGTTGATCCATAAAAAAATTGATTGGCTAATTTTATAATATGCTGATCATTATTAAAATTTTTTAATATTGCTTTCAAGACAATAAAATAAATAGATTCTTATCAATGTTTTTTATTTGTAATTGGTAATAAATAATTCAACAAAAACATTAGGGTGAAAACTCTTGTTATAATTACAATGTAATAAAGTATGCCTATGGTTCAAGGCAGCATATATGAATGTATCATTTACTCACTACTTGTGATATATCAAATTATTATATAATTCTTATCTAATGCCACTTATTCATAAAGTTGATCAGAATAACTATGAAATCACATCTGGCTTGTGGAAGCTTCCTTAAGAATCTCATATTAATCTAGATTTGGTTTAGCAGCTGCTTCTTCTATGATGAGCTTGAAAGTTTGTTTGTCAAACCTACAATTATACATGTTGTTAAAATTAATTTGGTTTTGACTCAATCCCCAAAATCTCAATTTTTAATTGCGGACTTTGTTTTTCATATGACTCAATTAATTACATTAAAAAAGCCACCTTATTGAGTCAAGTGATCAGCTTATTTATACCGCATGTATAGCCTACATTACCTCACTCATCTTCATTAGTTAAATCATAAACACCTATATAATATTCACTTTCTTCTTGTGTCATGGTTGTTTTCATTGTTTTTTTATAATATTATATAATTTATTGTCAGCATACCATTGAACAATCATCAATTTACAAATAATTCTCTTTTTAATCTGTGCTCTTGATTTTTATAATTGGAAATTAGTTAGATTTGATCATGTGATTTTTACATAAAAATAACAATTCATATGAGCAATTTTTATCATGCAGTACAAGTAGTTATAAAGGCCCATATTTGGTTGATCTTTTCAATATATTATGTATTTTAAAATGACATCTTGTTTTAATAAAAAATTGCTATTCTTTGAAAAAAAAACCAAGTTTAAAGGTTATAGTGGACAGAATATTCATTATAATAGCTTAATCACTGTGTATAAATTTTACAGAGAGGAATTCCGAAAGCACAAAAATAGTCGGTACGTGGCGCAGCAATTTGATGTCTAGGTGACATCACGTTTTTATACTTTGAAGGCTGATAAAATATAAAAAACATATAAATATATATTTCAAGGTCTTTTCTTTATTTTGGCACCGAAATATCAATATTTATTATGTAGGTTATTGATAAACACCTTTAAAAGACAATATGGGTAAAATCCACAATACAGGGTTTGAAATTTGTTCTGAAAAGGACCGGTTTTACTCAAACTATTTTTAAGAGACGAAAGTCAAAACTAAAATTAAAAGTTATATGTCAAAACTAAATCAAAGTCAAAAGTCAAAGTCAAAACTAGTTTCGACTTATGGTGAAACCTTTTGACTTTTGCACAGTTACGAACTCTCTAGTTCCCAGAAACCAACACTAACTCAAATCAACTGGATTTTAGAATTTTCAATCAGATTTCTTTTCTGGTTCAAATATTTTAACTGGATCTATA
Organism: Entrophospora candida; assembly: GCA_910592215.1. Taxonomy (NCBI): domain Eukaryota; kingdom Fungi; phylum Glomeromycota; class Glomeromycetes; order Entrophosporales; family Entrophosporaceae; genus Entrophospora; species Entrophospora candida. The sequence continues at coordinate 2,746 of CAJVPN010000240.1, forward strand.
TATGAAGATTATGATGGATTTATTAGTGGACATCTGTAGTAAAAATCAAAAATACATTTTCAAATGTTGAATTAATAGATTCTCTTAAATACTTGATCCAAAAGAATGGAATCTTATAAATGACAATATTTCAAGTTATGGGAGAAGAGAGTTGAATATTTTGTTGGAACATTTGGAAAAGAAAAGAAACAAATTGATAAAAAAAAATGAATGTCAAGAATGGTTGATTTACTGAACAGCAATTAAATTTGCTCATTTCGATAAAGACATGCTTCCAAATACACAATAACACCTTTTTCAAGTGTACCAGGTCACTTTTTTTGAAAAAGTGTAAAATGGCTTTTTGTCCTCAAACAATCTGCATGAACTCATTTTGTTGAATTTCTGAGGTTAAGCCTTTGAATCCCCCCAATGAATACCATATAAAACCTACTCAATTTAATAGTTTCTTCATGGTTAAGTTTTGATTTTGAACACATAATTCTCCATTTATTGCATTCTCTACATTGCACAACCATACCAACATTTTTTGCATATTTAAAATAGTTGAAGTTCATCGGATTTTGCATGTTAATATAAAATCATAAAATAAAAGGCACTGGGTCATTTTCAAATTCTGATGTGCGAACCGAAAAATCGAGTTTTTCCGGCCTTATTTCAAGAATTTTGGGCTTTAGTCCTTTGTACTAACGTTCTAAGAAAATCGTGTAACATTAACAATAAATTAGTCATTTCTGTTTTTGAAATTCGATATCTAAAAATTCGGAATAAACAGGAGGACAAGCTGAAATTTTGAAAATCTGTCAAAAAAACTAATGAAAAAAAAAGATCAAAAAAAATTTAAAAAAATTTTTTTTTAGTTACCAATTTTTCTTTTATTATTATAATAATTAAATATGGAAGCACCACCTGTTCAAAACATTCAAAAAATTGAATTGTATTCTGGCAAGTATTATCTTACATGTGCTTATGGAGGTATTTTAGCGTGTGGTTTAACGCATACATTAGTTACACCTCTTGACCTTGTAAAATGTCGTAGACAGGTAAAATAATAATAATTGTTATCATTATCTTATGACGAAATGGTACAATGATGAAATTACGGTATATAAATAATAATAATGAAACAATGAATAATTATTTTTTAAAAAAAAAAAATAGGTTGATACAAAGCTTTATAAAGGAAATTTTGATGGATGGAGTAAAATTTATCGAACATCAGGAGTTGGTGGATTGTATACTGGATGGTTACCAACATTTATCGGATATTCATTCCAAGGAGCAGCCAAATATGGATTTTATGAAGTTTTTAAGAAAAAATATTCGGATTTGGCTGGTGAAGAGACTGCATTCAAATATCGTACTGGCCTTTATTTAGCTGCTAGTGCAAGGTATTATTAATTTGTTATGTGTAAATTTGTGGATATTGTAATTATTTAATTCTTTAATATTTAATCAATTAATTAATTATTATTAATTTATTTATTTACTTTTTTTGAAAATAAAAAGTGCTGAAATTATAGCAGATATTGCATTATGTCCATGGGAAGCATTAAAAGTTAGAATGCAAACAAGCACACAACCATTTGCTAGTTCAACAGCTGCAGGATTCAACAAGATTTTGAAAGCAGAAGGATTAAATGGGTAAATATATATATATATATATTGGAAATTAGAAATTAGGATTGAAATATACACATATAACAATGATTTGCTATTAGATTTTATAAAGGTCTTACACCTCTCTGGAGTAGACAAGTTCCATATACAATGATGAAATTTGCTAGTTTTGAAAAAACTGTTGGTAATGTATATTTTTATGAATTCATTTATTTATTTTAATTATATTAATCAATTATATTTTATTTAAAATGTAGAAATTATTTATCAGCAACTTGGTAAACCAAAAGAAGCCTATAATAAACTTGAACAGCTGGGAGTTTCTTTCCTTGGTGGATATATTGCCGGTGTTTTTTGTGCTATTGTTAGTCATCCAGCTGATACTGTCGTTTCTAAGGTATTAATTGGTTATTGTGTTATTATTTACAACTATATTACTATTATTGTTATTGTTGTTGTTGTTATTCTAATATTATTATAATATTTATCTAACAAATCCACATTCCCAACTTTTTAAAACCTCACCAATTTTTAACTTTCTACAGCTTAATAATATATCTAAAGCAGAAGGAGATTCAACGTTTGCACTAACAGGTCGCATATTAAAAGATTTAGGATTTCTTGGTGTTTGGCGAGGACTTGGTACTCGTGTGATTATGATTGGTACATTGACGGCTTTACAATGGCTTATTTATGATTATGTGAAGGTGTATGCTGGATTACCAACTACTGGTTCATCAGGAAAAAAAAAAATTGATGAATGATGAATTACATATTAATAATAATAACAGTATTAGTAATGTTGGCAGCAATAAAAATATTAATGGTAATGGTAATGATAATAACGATGATGATCATGGTAATAATATTAATTTGTTAGGAAACGTTAATTTTAATAGAACGGATGATTTAATAAAAGTGGTACCAAAGAAAGATACAGGATCTTCTTATATTACAGAAACACAAGATGATGATATTCAATGGCTTCTTTATTCGTATGGACTAGATTTACAAGATGATGTTGAAAGATTAATTTATGAGATTGATGATGAATGAGAAGAAGAATGAGAATTAATGAATTAATGAATGAATGAAATTCCTTATGAATTTATTATTATTATTATGAATATTTTTATTATCATTATCAATTATTTCTATTTTTATTTTATTTTATTTTTTAATTCATTATCTTATTGTTGTTATTATTATATTATTAGAATTTTTTAAATTAATAAAAAAAATTTTTTTTTTTGTTCCTTCCCCTTCCCCAAAACTGTTATAAAAATTTTATACTATTCTCCCTATCAATTCTTTTTTTTTTTCACAAGAATAGTAATCTTTTAACAAGACTATTAACAAAAGTGTTATTAATATAATTTTGAAATGAAATAATAGATTCATCGATGTGTTCTGATTTGAAATCACAATCCATAAAATCAGACAAATATCTGGCCATACTAATTTTATTTTCATCACAAACAACTTCGCCAGTTAACAATGCATTTGAGACATTTTTGGGACCGACCACATGGGCGGAAACTAATAATCCAGCCATAGTAATGTTGCTGATGATGACACCTTGAGTACCAATATCACAACCAAAGAAAGTTTTTGGTTGTAATAGATATCGAGACAACGGCGATGAGGGAGAGGAAGTATCATTACTGTAGCTATTGGTATTGTTAGCGAGATTCTCTGTGATTTTTTTCAGGTTTAGTTGGAATAATTCTCTGATAGCAAGTTCTTGTACTTGTTGTTTATTATTCAAAAAATCCAAGTAACTTGTACAATTATTTTTGCCAGTCCATTTACCCAACCATAAATTTTTATGATGATAGGGAAGTTGTGATATTGATGTTGTTTTTGATGATGATTGTGAATCAGTATTAACAATATTATTAGTGGGGGTGATGGAACTATCAATTAATGTGGTGGAAGGAGGAGATGGAGTGGAGGGTGGTGGTAACTCATAATATCCAAGATCGACCAATAAATCTTCACCGAATCGATATTTTCCCGTAAAATTTAAACTATCTGTCGTGCTATATGATGAACTATCACTTTTACCCGATTCCAATTGTCCAAGAGTATCTAATGTAGCATTAAGTGCTGGCATACCAAAATCACCGGTACAATGAGGTCTATAAAACACAAATGGATTTCTTAAAAATACTATTGATATCACTATAGCTGAAATTATTATTAATAAGAATAGAATACACAGTATTATTCTTGAACGTGTACAATTAATGCGTCTTGCTATTTTTTTTTTTATTTTTTTTATTCTTTTTTTTTTGGAAATTATTACCATTTCTGCGATTGGATCCCTGTTATCAACAATGTTATCTTTATTATTGATATTATTATTACTATTACTGCCATTATGAATGTCATCAAATCTGATTACATTGCTATTACTATTATTATTATTATTATTATTATTATCATTTGGTGTTATTGCTGTATTTATTATTAGTGATGGTGGTGATGATGAATTTTCTACTTTCTTCTTGGTCATTTGTAAAGTTTATATGTAAAAATATAATTAAATAAACCGTGTGTGAGGAGAGTAGTGAAAAGGGAAAGATTTTGACAGCGTTGTACAAACAAAAGTCAAATTTACTTTTTTATCTTATATCACCTGACTTATTAATAATACTAGCTAGTTATTATTCTTATTCTTATTGTTATTGTATTAGTATTCGTATTCGAAACTTGAAAAATTCGAAAATGAAAATTCGAAAAAAAAATTTTTATTTTTGTAATACAAAATGTATATGACGTTTACGTAATACAAACAGGTATTTATAGAAAATTTTATTTATGCCGTGTTATGTGATATCTTCCATTCTATCACTGTGAATGTCGGAGCGATGTAGATGGTGTTACTCGTTTATGATGCATAAATATTTATCAAATAAATAAATCCTGCCTGACTGAACTGATACAAATGCCAATGCGTCTTAATAAGATTTAATCGATAACGTGTAAAAATATTTACGATCGTGATTATTTTACAAATTGTTCATCAATTTTTATTATTATCATGATTAAAATTCATGGCAACTTTACGCATAAATTCATGCAAAAATTTCTTTGATTAAAAATTATTGATTAGAAGATTAGAAAATCTACATACCAACATTGGTAGTATGTTGAACTTGCGATGATAACATATCGAGAGTGCAATTTAAAAATTTTATTATGGTAAATCATGTAAATCAATATGCATAAACAATTGCATAATAATTAAATCTTAATTAATTAATTAATACTAGTAAGTATAATAAAAGAAGAATAGAAAATTTTTTTTTATCTTGATTACTGTTAACAGTTAATCCATAAAAAAATCCCAAATTCTAAATTTCCTCCACCAGATTAAAACTCACGATGATGGATCTCAAAAAAGAAAAAGATTCTCGGGTTTCACTAAAAAAATTCATAAAACCAATCCGATCATCCCTCGTTTTTTTTAAATTTAGAAATTAGTATTAGCCACAGATTTAGAAATAGCCAAATTCTAAAATAAAAAGATAATTAAAATTTTTTTTCTTCCATGCTGAACACAAGATTTTTTTTTTTTTCACTTTTTTCCCAAAAGATATTGTAAAGGCTTTCGAAACAGTATGCAAAATTTTTTTCTGTAGGGTTTTATTTATTTGTTAGTAGTATATCAGGAAATTTTAAAGTTAAAGTTATAAATACAAGATTACATGATAATGATTTGAGTTACAAATCAGTTTGTCTTTGAATGTTTGAATTTAGAGATCTTTATAAAGTTAGCTGGTTAATTAGTATATAAAAAGAGAGGAGGGAGGGAAAGGATATAGATATATAAAGGAAAAGTGGATATATAAAGAGTGCTACTTGTTCAATATTTTTGCATAACAATGTCAAATTTCCATCTTTAGAAAATCACGAAATAAATAAATAAATAATAATAATATCAGATGTTATACGCTTCACAATTTCACAGATTACACAAACCTATCAAAAAACAATTTAGACCAGAATAATCTATTAATAATTACCAATGTTCTATGAATGTTCTATGAGTATATAGAAAGAATTGTACATTATGTATGTACATATATGTATAGAGACAATTTTAGAAAAATAATTTTGTTAGTAATCTCATGATTTGGAAAATTCTGTGTCAACAATGACAGAAAAATAAATTTATTGTACTACACAGTAATCGTCATGAATTATTACCAAAAGTTATAAATAGCTATGGATGTAAAAATTCCGATTGACTGGAATTTATTTTCAATGTGGCTAAAAAAAAAAATGATTTGAAGTTCGGTGATCGTTCTGCCTGATAAAATTTTTATAGAAGTTTCGAGAACAACAATTTCACAATATAACAATGAACATTATTTAAAATATAAATAACATAAATAAACAATAAACAATAAACATAATTAATATAATATAATAATAATATAATTATATTGCTATTACTATTTTGTTTAATTCATCGATTTTTGCTTTATTTGTAAATTGTTTGAATGAAGTAGCCGAATGAAACATTGAAGTGGCTCGTTAAATATTAATAAATATATTAACGCCTTTATTTGACCGAATGGATTCTAATTAATTATCATAAAGTTTCCATTAAAAGTTTTTTAAAAAATTCTATGGATAACTTGCAAAGCATCTGTAAGGATTTATTATCGTTGAATTATTTTATTAGAAAAAATTCTCCGAGTCAGTTAAAATGGAATAAAGCAAAGGGTTAAATAAATTTCTTTAAAAGTTTATTAACGAGTTAATTTCAACAAAGTTTCTTAAAGAAGTTTGTTTTCAACGGGCTAATTAAAAAGCTAATTACAAAGCTTCTTAAAAAGTTTATTAACGGCTCGTTAATTTACAAATTAATTTTTAAATTTCTTAAATCTTGCTAATAATTAAAGACATAATAAATTAATTAATTAGGAGAATTTGAATAAATAATATTATTATCATTATTCATCATTATTCATCATATCATCATTATGATATAATTTATACATTATTATATAAAAAATTTATAAATAGTTTTATTGTTACATCAAGTGGCGCGAAAACTGTTACACTCTAAACCTAACAATAAAAAAAAAAATTCAAAAAACCGAGCTTAATAAGCCGAGATTCATGTAGATCAATCATTTATTATTAATTTATTTATTGGAGATTTAGTATAAATATACGTGGAGTTGTGGCTGTTAAATTTTCTCATCAACCAAAAATAAATAAATAAAAATTCTTCTTATCCAAAAAAAAAAAATTTTAAAAATTTTAAAGATTAAAATCTTAACTTTCAAAAAAAAAAATCAAAGTTTAAATTTTTTTTCTTATTTGATAATAACTACTTTTTTCAAATTAGAAAATAAGAAAATTTCCTTTTTATTCTCACAAGGGTGAAAACTTTAATTTTTTTATAAAATTTTATTTATTATAAAAATAAAACTTTTTTTCGAAGTTTCATTTTAAAAATTTTTTATTTTTTAAAAAAAATCTAAAAAATCTTGAAATAAAAAAAAATGGACGTTGAAGCAAGAAAATTCTGTGGATTATTGATGTTCAATAAACCATTTGTATCATCAAAAGGTCCTGGATCATTCGATTCATCATCAAATTATAATAATAATAATAATAATAATAATAACAATTTATCATCTTCAATCATCCAATCAAATTACAACATCAATTCATCGGCAAATCCAACAACCAATAATAATAGATCAAACGATTACATTTCATTGGATAACAGTAACTACAATAATATTATCAAGAATAATAATAATAACAGCGATGATGACAAATCATCAAAAGACCAAGACGAAAAAAGACCTCCCAGACCTCCAAATGCTTTCATCTTATACAGAAGAGCAAGACAACCTGCAATCTTGGCAGCAAAAAGACATTTGACCAACGCAGAAATCTCTAGATATATTTCCGATCTATGGAAAAACGAAAGCAACGAAACTAAATTGGAATGGGAAAGATACGCTGATCAAAAGAAATTGGAACACATGCAAGCATATCCAAATTACGTTTATAAGCCAAACAAAAAAGGCAAAAACGAAAAACGTAAACAACAACGTAAACAATCTGCCCTTTCTTCCGTCGTTACATCCACCATTACTCATCCTTCTATTAATAACAATAACAACATTGAAGTTGGCCCGATTAGAAATAGAAAATTGACTAGAGGCCAAAATCGTTTCAATATAATTAATAATAACAATAACAATATCAACAATATCAATAGCGAAAGTAGATTATTAGAAATGCCATTCCATCATCCATCTTATCAACAACCACAACAATCCATCGATTATAATAATATTTATAATGCAAATATTAATGCTGTTAATAACTTGCATCAAATCATTACATCAAATTTGTATCATCATGCACAACAACAACAACAACAACAACAACAACAACAATTACATCATCCTTCACAATACTTGTATAATAATGACATAATAGGTGATGATCTTACATCAACTCAAATAACTCCTGCTCAATCTACCACTCCTACCCCAATTGCAACTCACACAACTCAACAATTAGATCAGTTACAATCCACACTTTGGAGGATTATTCCAAGTCAAAATCACGAGGATAATCACAATAGCAATAACAATAATAATAACAATATTAGTAATAATCACAATAACAATCATAATTTAGCATTATCGACTGATTTATCAACATTTCAAGATCAACAACCAATTAATAGCAATAATAATAACAGTGAAGAATCATCTTTGTCTGCTTCTACTACATGTTCATCATCTTTATTTAATGAAGAAGCTGCTGCAATCGATACTTCCTTAATATTCTTTAATCTTAATTCTAATCCTAATAGTTCTGATGATAATCATAATAATACTGGTGATTTAATATATCACAATAATAATCTTCCTGAATTTCGTGATAACTTTGTTGATTTATTTACAAGTTTCGATTCATTCGACAATTATTCATGTAGTTCAGTTAATCATTAATCGATTTCATTATAGAATAATCTTTTTTATTTCTTTATTGTTATGATAACATTTTATATATAACATTCATTTATTTATTTCATTTTTCATTTTTCATTTTTCATTTTCATTTTTCATTATTTTTTCTTTTTTAATTATGATGATGGAGGGAGAAGAATGTTGTAAATAGTTAGTATTTTTAGTAAATAACAAAAAAAAAAAAAAAACAAATAAATAATTTATTTATTATTTATTTATTGTTTATTATAAATATATACATATACACACACACATATACACACACACACACATATATACATAATAATTTATAGAATTTTAGAATTAAAGAAAGTGCCTGGTCGCACTTGTGAAAAAATTTATTTAATTTGTAAAAAAAAAAAAAATAATTTATTTTATATTGTATAAAATAAATAAATTACAATATATATTTTATACAACTTTTTTCTCCTTCCATCAATTTCTAAACATTTATTTCTATATCTATTTTTTCTCCTTCCATCATTTCATCATCATTCATCATCGCATTAATACATATACGCACACATACACAATTGTAAAATAATAAAAAAAATCTTCAAAATTTAAAATTTCATTTTCAAATTTTTTTTTTTTAATTTCATTTTTCAAAATTTTTTTTTCGTTTATATTTATTTTGTTATATTATTTTTTTTTTAAATAAAAAAATCAATTTTAAAAATAAAAAAAAAAATATATAAACTTGTAAGTGATTCTGTTTGTTGACTATGTGTTCAAACCGATTTAATATGGGCAACCTACCCACCCCTATAAAATAATAAAAATAAGCAATTGATGTTATCACAAAAATTCTTAATTTATTCAAAAAATTATTTATAAAGGGTATATATAATATGTATAGATTAATAAGTGCTTATGGCCTTCCTATGCAACATATAAACAGCTTGGTAAATTGGTGTACTAAAGTGTTCATATATCTGTGGAATTTTCTATTTCTGATTTTTCGTTTTGCAAATTTCTGTTTAACCTTGCTGGTTTGCAATATTTTATTCACGTGTCGTCCAGTCAAGTCAACTAATCAAATTGCTTGACTCGAGCATTTCCGGAGCCTGCAATGTCTCAGTTGCGAATTCAAATGTATGACCAAAATAAATTATTTGATTCGCTACATCATTAATGTATTTAGCCGAGCTGCTATTATCATGTGATTTAATCACAAACATGGCACAAAGGTAAATAATTTTCTCCTTGTTTAATAAAGGGGTGAACGAAGCACATCTGAAACCCTTTGTGTGTTTCAAGTATTAACAAATAAAAAGAAACTGTTAAAATTTTTTTTGTATATGAAAGTCGAATACATTAACGTAATTAAATTTGAAGAATTTAGACATATCGGGTTTAAAAAAGAAACTGCTAAGAAGACAAATTGTGGCGATTATTTTAATCTTTATTATTATTATTATTATTATATAAGATTGATTTGTCAACAATTCTGACGTGACACATTATTATTGAATATTATTAATAATAAAAACGTTGTTTGAATGAGTTATCATTACATTATTTTTTCACAAGTATTTTTTGTGATTTGATAAAAACATTACCAATTCACTCATTTACACATCAAACTATAAAAAATATACTAATATTTAACTTTTACAAACGAATTTTTTTGTCGAACGGAATTTTTTTTTGGCTTTTTACTAAATGTATACAAACCAAAAATCTAACACAATAGAGAGCCTGAACAAAAGTAAACTCGCTAGTACTCTCAATGGATATTGAAAAGGTTTTAAAACTTATTTAATAAGAACTGAAGTTATTTGGAGAAGGAAAGGAAATCGCTGTATCCAATGTATAAAAACTTCTACCAATGAAAAACTGATCCTAGGAAAAAAGTAATTCAGGATAAGAATAAAGGAGCAGATGATGATGATGATTATGATTATGGTGATAAAAAGGGCGAAGAAAAGATATTAATAATAAAAAATGACTCGTAAATGGCTTTGGGTTCGAGTATTTCTTTCTATGCAATTGCTCTAGCGATTCTTATCTCGTATGCATTTTTCTATGTCTTGGTTAAATATAACATAACTAATTTTTTTTTTATTATTGTTAAATTATTTCCTTGTATCTGACATACATTTAATTTTTCAAAGGATTAATTAATAAAGTAAATAAATTACATCTCCAAGTAATAATAATAATAATAATATCAAGACCATGCAGAAATGAGTTTTATTGAAAAAAGCCACAAGTCTACTCGGGTCTATGGGATAACAGAATAATTATAATAAATGATTTTATTCCAAAATTTCCCCAAAAGATTATTTTTGCCATTTTCAATTTATCCAGTGACACAGTTCCCGTTTTAAATATCAGATTTAATAAGTAATCCTTATACGCCTTGAACATGGAAAAAACTTTAATAGTTGCTCCTAATGAGACGAATAATGAGACGAACAAGCTAAGATTATATATATGGCCTTGACCGTACTGACATACAAGTTAACATACAGCTCTCAACTATTCATCCGGTTGTTTTTCAGTTGGTAGATCAGAATAATTGTAATGCTTCGTCATTCAAGAAATTTACAAAACTTCGACATTCATTGTTGTTCCTTTGAGAAATGACTATTAAATCTAGCAAAAACAAAAGAAAATCTGCCGATGATTATATATATACATTGAAACATTTATCTACTTTATTTATCGATGTAGCCATCTTTACATTTACTCTTCCTCGAATATTGCTGAAGAAGTTCCACCGATTTGCATTCTATGTAAGTTCTTTTAAAAATTAGTAATAAATTGAGTTAATAAACGAAGAGTTATTATAAAAATTGAAAATCATTCGAGATTCCCATACCTTTAAGAACATTCATTAAAAATCATGTGCAAATCAAACAATCAACCGAATGTTTAAATGAGAAGATACTAAAACTCTTCGCCAACCTCTCTCTTTCCTTCTTACAATGATTATGACATACTAATGATGAAATAAATATCCCAACTTAAAATTAATGGAACCTGGTTGTTGATCTTGAAAATCAAAGTACCCTTCCAACCTTCCTCAAATTCCAAGAATCCATATATACATCAATCTGCATAACAAATATAAAGATACTTCATATCCATCCAGGAGAGAATTTTCTGATGAGTATTAGAATACAAGAAGTTATTTTTTTTTATATCATTATTAATGCTTCGTCATTTTCATTATCATTAGGTATTACTATTTGAATATTATTGATATTATTGTTAATATTACCATTTTTGTATAATTAATGATAAAATATTCTAGTTGCACTAAATTTAATAAGGATGTCGAGGGGATTTCAGGGGAACTTAGATAATTTATAATACAATATTAATATATTTATTTTATATTCGCATCAAAAATGTTGGCGAGATTCTTGAATTGGGATTGGTGAATGCTTAGAGATGGAATCGACTATTTTAGTCAACTAAAATAGTTGAAAATAGCCGACTAACACTAATTAGTCAATTAAAATGTATGAACCAATGAACACTTACTTCTGATAAGATTCATTCGCTTCGGTTCCATAATTCATTTAGTTCGGGTTTCAATGGTTTAAATGGTGGCTTTGGAGGACCTTCGAATAAAAGAAAAAAAAAGGAGGTAACGCAGCACATAGTTTTAAGAGATCAATTCATCATTTAATTATTATTATTATTTTTAATAATATAATAAATATATTCATTGTGTCTAAATTGTTTTAGGATGTCTAAAGTCAATATTTAGACAAAAATGTAAATGTGATATTTGACGCGGATATGATATATTTGGACATTGTCAAACGTGCCAATCCATCTATAATTCATTGATAGAAAGAATTAAAAAAATTTTTTAACAAACTAAAAAAATTTTGACTATAGACTTTTTTGACCGATTCCAATCTCTAGAATACCAAAGAAAAAATAAAGCATCACTCTAATGCTTATCATTTAACAATCACATAAAGCTCTCAAAAAAAAATAAAAAATAAAGCTATTCGACTATTGGAGGTTTTCCCCGACGACGAAAATTATTTTACTTTGCCGTCAACTATGGCCCGTCAGCTGAAGTATTTATTGATTCCGTAAACTTTATTAGTGATGCTGATAGTAATAATAACAATAAATCTGTTATTTCTCAGACGAAGTCTGCCGACTTAACTATGTCAGCCACCTCTTCTATTTGGGAAGAAATTATCGAACAGTATTAAAAAATAAAATTCTCTATGAAAGAAACCAAAATTGGTTGACTGTTATTGCCTAAAGTTAAGGTTTATACACATATATACATTGCATCATGTATACATGTTAATTGATCGCGACTAATTAATTCTTATATTTATTAATTAATGTTAATATTATTTATTAGAGCCTTGGATATAGAGGTTATATGGCCAATAGAATTATTAATCTTTTAGATAGATACTAACAATTTATATTATTTGGCTCATTCCATGAATAATCTTGAAAATTTTATGGACAAAGTAATGGCTGCTCATAAGGCTATTGTATCAGAATGTTTTGCAATATAAAATTGATGTTTGTATTCACAATCACCAAAGAAGAAATAATTATTCTCATGAAGAGTTATTTGTTAAAAGAGGTTATGAGTTAGCGGCAATATTATATAATTATGTCTATTTTATTATTTTATCATAGAAATATTTAACAGGTTTATATTATATAATGTCAAGATATTGATTTGATAATAAAATATCAACGTGGTAATTTTCAGTCAATATATGGGAATTTGATTATTATTTGCCCACATATGACTCATGTTACATTCTGCCCGTGTGGTATTTGAAGGTTGATGACATATTCCGAAAGCAACAAAGCCAAGAAACATTTTTATAAATATGATTGAATTTTCAGTCAATAGACGAACAACCAACTAAGATCATGATCACGATCAAATAGCAGAGATTCAGAAAACTAATGTTCTGAGAATTGTTTGCGTTCGTAGCCGAAAAAATAAATCATTAATTAAGCATTCCCTAATCTTAAAATTACTTATTTTTAAATTGTTGATAAATTCGTGACACGTGATTAATTATATACTGTGTTTGAGAGATTACACTTTGACATTGTTAATGTTACGCGAAGACAATGATACGTTGAAGTTATTCGATTAATTATTCATCTAATTAATTATCTACAAAGTGAGGAATACCAGGAGAGTCGAGTAATTTTCAAGTTGATCGAAATTCTACGATATTTACAATGAATTTTGTGAACATTTCACAATAAAAATGATTATGAAAATAATAAAGTATTTTTTTCTCTCTCGCAATACATTTTAGAGAAAGATATTTTGTTTAGTTACAGTTCATTAATTAATTATGAAGTCAATGTAATTGCTTTTACAATAACTTTTCTAGCATTTTACTATCTAATAAATAATATTGGCATGAGGACAAGTTTCAACACATTAATATCAAATCAATATTCAAAACCATTCGCTGGAAAATGCCTATATATTCAATTTATTTTCAATTATTTCGCTCTTCCAACTCTAATTGGTAACATTAGTAAAATTTAAATTTACATATTAATATGTATGAAATTCGAATTCGAATATACAGTATACCATACGAAATAAATAATTTGAACTCTGTATAATTTAAAAAGAGTTGCCTTTGGAAATAAATGGTTTTGAAGCCAAAAAAATATTTACCTAGCGCAATAATTACATTCAGCTTTTCCATTTACAATCGTAAAATGGTTCCACACTTCACTTTTTGTTCTTCTTTGAACAAATTGCACTGTGCCTGTTGAATAAATTACCGGAGAGGCATCATTTTCAAGCATATTTTCAACAATGCGATTGTCGTCATTTTTATATTTATTATACAATGAATTGTGCAACTGTAAATTATATTATCTTTTATTTGTTATCGTTATTAATATTAATAGTAAGCCCTTGTTTCAACGAATTATAATTAAATTAATTAAATTCACGTTATGAATTTTTTAAAATTTTTGTTTCACTGGTGGTCTTACCCATTGAATAAATTGCTGACTAATCGCCGATAATCCGATTAATAGAATGTTGACGATTGGATAATCGGGTAATCGGCGATTAATCGTTGAATATTAATATTAATAACCAGTTATGAAAAAAAAATTTGAATATTAATATAATAATAAAGAAAGGTAAAAATATTTTCACAAGATTTATTAATCCTTGTGGAAAATATTAGTGTCTCTTTATTTTTAATTAGAGGTTGGCACCGCACAAAAAATTCTTTAACCGGTTGACTTTTTTAGTCACGTGAAATTTTTTAACTGGAAAATTCGAATAAAACGAATAATATAACCGATAATAATAATGACAATAAGAGTATATGCACTATCCAATCCGATTAAAAAAAATTTATCAGTTCTATTTTTCCTTCATAGTCCTTGTAGCGATAATAATAGTAGTAGCAGAAGTAATTCTTTCTTTTCTTTTCCTTAATAATAGTTGTAGTAATTGGTTTTTCCTCTGTAATGGTAATAATAAGTTTTTTCCTACTAGAAAATAGTCATGGTAGGGTTTCTATTCGAACAAAAATTATTATTATTTGTTTTATTCGAATTAAATTGAATGTTTATTCGAATAAATCAGATAATTTAAATGAAACGAATAACGAATAAAACGAATAAAATTCGAATTAATATTACAATTGAGTTGCATTACGAATAGAAACTCTAGTCATAAGTCCTATCCAAAGCAAAAAAGTAAAGTTGACGTTTTGGTATTTGTATTTATTCCTATATGTATTCTGGTTAGATGCCAAGATTGATGTGTTAACCGCGGTTAAACGGTTACGATGCAAAATCTCCATTTTTAATACTCTCTTTTAAATAATAAAATAAAAAATTGTTTAAAAACATTTCTTGTGCATATACGGATAATACGGATAATCGGGTATTAGTATTTACGATTATTCGATTTTAATTCGACTGATTGGATTGTTCGATTATTGTTATCAAAAATTTTGATTCAGCCGATTATCCGGATTTATATTGATTGACCGATTACCAAATATTCGATTAATCAGTAGGTAAGACCACTATGCTTCACATATAAACATATAAAATTCGTTGAAACGCGATTATTTGAGATGAGGTTTGACTGTATTAACAAACATAATGTTGACCGGGTTTGGCGTGGTACAAAAACAAGAGTATTCTCACCAATGAACCAATGGATTTAAAAATATAATATCAATTCTTTATCGATTTAAAAATATTAATATGTAGAGTTTCTACAAATTCTTATTCGAATTATTTGTTTTATTCGTTTTATCATTCTTTTTATTCGTTTTTATTCATTACATTCATAATATTCGTTTTATTCGTTTTACTCGAATGCTCAAGCATCAGGAAAATAAATCTCACATAGAGTTCAAAATAGACTGGCATTATGCAAAAGTGTTGCTAGAATTACCAAGATATCGACATAATGCCGGCAAATTTTGAATCCTGTGTAGGTTTACGCAAGGTTTATTTTCCTGATGAAATTCATAACGAATAAAACAAATCATTCGAATAAACCTTGTTCGAATAGAATGTGACATTAAAAAAAATTTAGGAATCCAGTTTGAACCGAACCGAGTCATAGAATGAATCGAATCACTTTAAATTCTTACTCGATTCGATTCGTTCGGAACCTTACTCTGATACCTTTATAAATGGAGATACTGTGTTACTAATTATGGAACAACTAGTTTGATTGGTAATGGTTGATTGATTGAAATTATTGTAAATTATTTGATTTGTACATTTATATCATTAGACTGAAAGAAAATCAGTATATCCTCCTAACAAATAAGCTTATAACTCATTCAATACAATTGAAGCCATCTAATATAAAATGATAATTATCAATACATATATCCCTTATTGGAAGCACGAGGAAGTGAAAATCAAATTCTCCAAATTGCTAAACGAAACTGTGCTTATTTGGGGAGGGGGGTGAGAGGAGGAATTTTCAAGTAAAAAATATTAATTATTACTAAATAATTAGTACAGAATCGTTGAATTAATTTGATTTTTATTATAATTATAGTTTTAAAACCTAAAAGCCCACTCCATAACTTTAAAAGCTATTACAAGATAGTCTTTTGGCTAATGCTTGATTATTTAATATTAACAAGTATGGCCAATTACGGCATAACTTTTGGGCCACCCTTGTCAGTTAATTGCAAGCAATTCAGTGCTTGTCAATTAATAAGTCATTTACATTTATTGACCGATTGCAAACTCATTTTTGGGCTTATTACAAAACGATTTAAGCAGCATATTTAATAGCCTCACTCTTACAATAACAATAACATCAGCAGAATTTCAAATTAACCTTTGGACAATAATTTATTAACATCACCAACGTCAGCACTAAACCTTTGCTTACTCATTAAACACAGATTTTTACCAATGCTTCACAACTGTTGCCTTTACCAGAGTGCTTAAACTGAAAAGCAATATCGCTGTTTTTATTTTCCCGTAAATATAAAGGTTATTGAGACAATTGTCTTATTGTATTGCTCTTCAAGAAAAGACAGTAATTAAACTTATGAAATGCTTATGAGAATGATTTCAATAAAAATTATTTCATTTAAGATAATAACAATTTTAAAATTATTATTATTGAGTATATTATGGTCAATATCAAGGTTGACGACGAAAATATTTTGGAGTGTAAAAATATTTCGTCAAACGGGTTTGAACAGTACTTTCATAAAGTTTGACAAAAGAGCTTGGGCGTTTTGTTTTTTGTTTATTTCATTGTTTCATTGATTGTTAATTTCATTCATAAAATACGAGGAATAGAATAATGACATTAAGGACATTCATTAGCTAAATGAGATTGAGTTTAAAAGGTGTTCCACAATTCCAAGTTTTTTGGAGAATATTTGAGTAATATCCTTTTACTTTTCCATGCATCAGACACAGGACATCCTGGAGCTAATTCTTGGTTATTGTTAAATGAATTTTCAGATATATTATCTAAATTGAATGCTTGTGAATTCATATTATATGATGACAATTGATAAGGAATCTGTGAATTAGAATTTGACGTCATGAATGTTATTTTTTACTTCTTGAACCCAAAAATGTAAATAATTTAAATCCACAAAATAATTTGGCTTATTTGTTATTATTATTATTGTTGATTTCGTCATTTTCGTCAAATTTCTCAAATTCCTCAAAGTGTGGAAATCCTATTTCATCACATTTGTTTTCGCCATGTGACGAAAAGGAGACATTTCGTCACTCAACCTTGGTCGATATACAGCTTCAATATTACTATCGCTACCGATATAATTATGATTATTACCATTACGAAATTGATTTAATTCTCTATCACCACCGACAACATTATTAATCACTTCATTTGATTTATTTTTTCTTGTATATAAAACAAAAACAAGAACACCAATAACTGGTCCAACAATTATAGCAACATTAAAATTACCATTTTCATTTGATGATTCAGATAATTATTTATTTTTTTTTCATCCACCATGTAAAGCGAACAAACTCTCAATTTTCAAGACAATGATAACTGATTGAAGATCAACTGGTCTTGTTGTATTACACCCAACACCATTGAATTTGCATTTTCAAATAATAGAGTTGAATAATGTAAGTGAAGATTATTTACTGCAGAAGGGTGGAATCTTAAATCTTGCCAAGACTCGCTTGTATTTTGATCGAGTTCTTCTTATAAAATTTTTATAGGGCCTCTTCTAAGTGATTTCGGAATCAAAAATTCATATTCAATTTCAACTTCTATATCATTGATATCAGCATTAAACATTGATTGGCTATTATTTACAGCCATATTTATTAACTGATTACTGGTTGTAGCCATTCCAGTATTAATTGTCTAATTCATGGTAGTAATGATAATAATAATGCCTTAACTATTACTATTGTTACTACGTACGTATTATTTCTATAAGATAAGATCTTGAGTTGAATGATTCTTGTGGAGAAAGTTGGTTATGATTATTGGTGGATTATTATTCGTGACCATAAAATCCTATTAAGATAGGAAAAAAGTTAGATTTACAGTACATTACTTTGTAAATGATAAACTACGATTGCATTATTGTAAATTGTCACTCATATCAATATCATCACCATCTTGTATTAAAGAAAAAGCGGGCAAATGAAAATAAAATAAAATAGATTTTATTAGAACTCTGTAATTAGAATATAATAATAATATAGAGATTAAATTTCTAAAAACAAAAAAAAACCTTGACTATTTGTTTATTTGTTTAATGTTTACTATTGCATTTAGATTATTTTCCAGCGAGTTAATTATTTCGTTGTGTCGATTAAAAGTGTCATGCCGAGTGTTGATAAAATTGATCCGAGCAAAAATAATTTTAAAGATTGGACTTGCACATCTTTAAACTTATGATTTTAATGGTAGAAATCGAAGTACTTATAAGAATCTTTTCGTCGTCATCACAATATAAATTAAATTAACAAATTTCTCTTAATAAACTATAATGACAACAATGACCACAGGCACTATTCTTTTTAATAATTATAACTAGAGTGACAAGTGGCGATAACCATTATAACCACTATTCATTAAATAATAATATCACTTACCCAGATGCTAAATTGTCTCTTTCTTTCCCTTTGGTTCTCTTATTTGCTAATCCAGAATTCTTTTTTTTTTTTTCAAGCAAAAAAAAAGAATTGATTGATTGACGTAAAGAAGCCTTATTACTATTGTTGTTATTATTGCGAATTATTTGACGAAAAGTGATGTTAGTTTGTTTGGTATGGTTTTCCTTAAGAAGACGAATTATTTGTCAAGTTAATAATAACATTTATTAAACTTCCAAAATTACACAATGTGTATTTTTAACTTTTATACAAGGTCGCCCAGGATTAAGTAATGCCGATGATGTTAATATATATCATCATGTTTAATTGCAACGTAACAATCCTTGAAAATCGTCATTTCCACACCTGACGTTTTTCCACTCTGCTACTATAATTGGTCCCTTTCTACTTGTTTCACACCTAATTTCTGAGCATGTCATACTAAGCATCGGAAGTTGACTAGGAAGTTAAAAGTAGCAACTTGAAAATTCAAAAATAGTGCTCGGACAAAAATATCTGATGTCCAATTTATAACAAGTCACAAAAAATTTATATAAGCTTATAGCTTAGGTTCCAAAGACTGTGTGTCAAAACTTGTCACAGCAGACTATAATCAAATTCTTGACATAACATATTTTTAAAAATTTTGCCTCATATTCACATATAAAAAATTTCTTATGTGTCCCGTTCACCCGCTGTGACAAGGTTTGAATGTATATAATAATAAAACCTTACGTTTTCAGATTTTCTAGAACTTTTTAACAATTAAAAACAAAAGAAATTCAATTATTTATGAAAAAAAGAAAAAATCTTGAAATCTTTGTTAAGGGCCATTGAATGTTGACAGAATAATTCAATGAATGGATAATTAATAATCCAATAGACATGTTCTTTTTTATGGCTTGATGAATGGTTCAGTTAGTAGAAGTTCTATTTTACACCAGTTTTTTTGGATAATTAAGAACTTTTGACGATAAAAAACATCCCAAATCATTGGATTTGAACATGTATATCAGTCACTACTATTAAAATCTAGTTACAGCTAAAATCTAGCCGTGGCTAAAATAAAGCTTCTAGTTGCAGCCATGGCTAGTTGACTAGCAACGCCACGACATACCTTTATACCCTTATTCCAGGAATAAAGTTTTGTTTAGCCTTTGGAGGGATATATGAGGTATATCCCTTTTATCAATCTTGTCGATTTACAGGCATTGGTTGGGTAACTCACTCTAAAAGATTGACAGATAAAGACATATATATTTGTCTCTCTAAAGGCTAAAATTTCATCCCTGCAGGTGTAAGGATAAAGGTTCGGATCTTTCAGAAATTGTCTGCATGCGGTGTTGTGTTGTCTCATTCAAAAAAACACATCTTTGTCAAAATTATTCTTCAAAAAAAGGAAATTATTAGCAGTCATATTAAAGTGCACAGCCATATATTATTAGCAAACTAATACGTAGTCAGTAACTTTACATATAATTTATATAAATAATAAAATTTTGCTTATTAAAATTTTAAAATTAACATGATTTTATTAAACATGTCGTTCTTTAGAATACAAATGTTCATAATCTAACTCAAAATCAAATAATCAATTGAAGTACTATTCAAAGATTTTGTTGAGAAAGACTCGTCAACAATTGCACTTGAAATTGGAGCAACTAAAATAATTTTTATTAAAGTAGAAGTGGAAGAGCAATCAGAAATAAAAAAAAAATTGCGAAAAGATTTTTTGATAAAACATAAATTTTGAAAATTTTTCAAAAAAGTTTAATTCACTTCTCAAAGTCTTTTTTCTAATAATGAACTATCCGGTATCACCTTGCACTTTTTTTAGTTTCATAAAAATCACATAAAATATTGATCTCTTCTTCATCATAATCTATAAGATCTTTATATCTATTGGTGGTTGTTGCGGATCGTATAACCCAATATAACTCTTGATCTGGGAAACGATAATATCAATAGGAGTATAGAGCGTGTTGTGGTATTTTTATCCTTGCTTTAAGTTTTTATAATGTAATAATTGGATCATGCAGGAAGATATTTTAAATGTCAGTCTTGCCTGATATTTTTAACCCGTACAAGATCCAATTTTTTCTTCAATTGTAATCGTTATATAATAAATTATTAATATTAAGTGGGAAAACTCGAAATAAAAAAATCAGCTGAGAGGTTGATTTTCCTAGTCCAAATCCCAATTGTTAAAGTAATTATTAACTTTGAAAGAATTTCTTGACAATGTTTGTCTTGATATTTTAACTCTCATGTTTATATAATCTCCAAAAAACAAATAATAATAATCAAATGTTTCCGATTAAATTTAACTCGTGGATGTTTTTTTAATTCTCTTAAGACAAATCTGCCGAATCTAAATAAAACTAGCTAGAAGACCTCAATACTTTTAAAATGCGTTGTGACATTCCAATTTAAGGATTTTATTTTTTTAAAATGCTCAATTTCAACAAAATCTACACCTTTTAATCCGAATAATACTAATACTAATACTAATAATGAATAATACTTCTTCCTTCAACAATACACCTGTCTTATTCTTCTACCAACACCAATACTACTAATAATAATAATAATAACAAGACTACCAAAAATTTCCCTTCTTTTCCTCCCTCCAACACTTCCAACATTACCAACACCACCTATATTATCATCATCATCTCTTCTTCTACCATTACCACTAGTTAGCTCTCGAATTATTTCATACTCCATGCTCTTCCCATCATCCCAAATTAGTTTGTAGTGGGGAAGCGAAAGCATATGGAAGAGTTATTTCACGCAAAAGAGCAAATCACTATTATCATCGTCGTCATCGTTATCATCATTATCATTGTCATTGTCATCATCATCACCGTCACCATCACCACCATCATCATCAACACCACCAGCAGCAAGCAGCAAGCAGCAAGCAAGAGGCAAATAAAATTTTTATAAAATTTTTTTTGATATTGATTATTTAATTAGTTCCAATTAGGTATTTTGAAGTTCGAAGAATTAAGTGTGCTGCCCATTGTCATAATCTTGGATTGAATCAACATGTAAACAATTAAGAATAGCTGAAATAATTAAAGATAGAACCAATGTAATAGTAAAAATTAATTTCTATTGACAATTATATACATTAATATATATTGCTTATTAACTGTTGTCTTTACCTTTAAAAGAGATTTATTTTATTAATAAATTTGTTGCTTATTTTTCGGTTCTCCTTTACGATCCATAATTATTATTTCCTTCCACATAAATACTACACTCCCATTCAATGATTGAGTTGGTATAATTTTTTTTATCTGTACATCTTCTCCATCTGAATATTTAATTATGTCTCTCTTCGAAATGACAAACGTTGGAGAAACATCTCTATCAAATTTGACATCCATAATTACCAAAAAACATGGTAGCCAAGAATGGCTTCTGCGAATTGCACAAACGTAATTATAATTAATTACAAAACTAAAACTATGCAGTATTAATATCATTTCTATTCCTTATAACAAATATAAAGATTTCGGTTGTGATTTTAAACATATCCAAACCAATTAAGTGGATTATAACCACCAACTATTTAATGTTGGGTTTTGTTGACGAATTATCACATTTTTGATGAAATGTAGTTGCATTTAAACCACCAAACCATCTCTACTACTATGATATAAAAGTTTAAATCTCTACTATTATGGTAATCTATACTTGTCATCTCTCAATGAAGTATATGGTGGACTTTTTTTATCCATCCAACTTGCAAAGAGTAATATAACCTTTTCATTTCAACTATTTTATGTTGATTATTCATTATCCGTTAAATTGACAATTTCATCCACCTTTTCTGAAGTAAAGAATATTGGTTAAGGTTAAGTCAATATACATTTTGATTGATTTATTTGATTGATTTATTTGATTGATTTATTTTTTAATTAATTTTTGATCTCCAGAAAGTGGACAAATGGTTTTAACTTATGGTTTCTTATTTGTAAAGGTTTTTTTTTTAAAAAAACATCAACTTTTCATAACATCCAATACAAACAGTCAGAAGGACCTTTGTTTTGTGATACAACATTCATTATCTTGGTTACACTATTTTTTAAAAAATCCTTTCCCTTTTCTTATAGCGTGAACATGGAATTTTCACGAATTTATATAACCTTTACGTCATAGTTTATATAAAATTGGTCAGAGTCCTGAGGGATCTTTTGTTGGCATAATCCTCATATCTTGTTGTGCAATTGTTTTTTGACTTCATGATGATGTAATTATTCCGATTTTATCATCAATTTTTATAAATAATAATGATTAGAAACCGATTATAAAATTGCAGATAAACTAAATAGTAAAATTGACAAACTTTATATATATCTCGTATTTTGGCCAAAACTCCGAGTAATTTTTTTAAGTGATAAACAAATCAATTTTATCTGTGCTAGACAATATATTTTATTGAAAAAACTATTTTTATGTAATGATGTTAGCCTGCTAAGAGTTGTTCAGCTTAGTCGGCTAAGGTTTTTCTATAGGCTAACATCGCTATTTTTATGGCCTTTTTTTTATATCAGAAATTTTTATTATCATCCAAAATTCGTGGAATGTAATTGATTTTGCCACAAAACCATAGCCAAAAGCAAACCCCAAGGATTAACAATTCATCCATAAGCGAGTAAATTTCGTCCGAGGTCGCGATTTGCAATAAGATACGATCGGGCGATAGATGAGCATGGCAAACGGCATAAATCTTCAACGTATCGCCCATAAGTTTTTGTTAAGAAAACAATAAAAGTAATCCAGGAATCAATAAAAGAATTAAAAAACGAGGAGGATGAGAAGATACTAATATTGAATAGTAATAATATTATTAATAATAAAAAACGATCAAAGGATAGGTAAGGTAATAACACATCAATGGTTTCCCACGCAATTGCTCTGTTTTATTCTGTATATAAATAATTATGTATTTTTCTATATCTTGGTTGAATGATATAAATAAAAAATGATTTATCTTTATGATCCTTTCCTTGAGCATGAATAACTTTGTCCTCGCTGTTGTATCATGTCTATTACAATATTCATGATGACAAAGAATCTTGTATAATTACCCATCACCATATAATGTAGACGACACAACAAGTTTGCTCCATGTTTTGATTTTTATATGATATTTAGACTATTGTATAAGAAAAAAGAAGTACATAATTTCTAAGGTTGTACAATGTCAATAAAAAAAAACCAATTACGAAAGAAAAAAACGAACCAAAAATCCTTTGTTGAAGAGGAGAAATACTATTAGAGGAAGAGAAGTCTGCAAACCATTAGTTCAAGCTCTGGTTAAATTTTTTTTTTTATAAACTTTATTTGGAAAAATAATAATTATGAATGGTCAAGAGAAGTAGAAATGTTTTACATGAACGAATTTCTCTTAACACACGATGAATTTTCTACCCATAAAAGTTTAATAGATTCTTATTCTTTAAGTTCCTCGCAATGCTTCACTTCCAAATACCATATATAACTTTTTTCCCTTTAACTAGAGCTTTATATTTGTATGGGATAACTTTTTAAAGTACCGAGATATGTGCACCATAATTCTTGTTTGAGATAATTATATTTATTGCTCAGATCTCAACAATGAAGAAGACAAATTAAATGAGCCATTGAGAACTTTGCAACAAATTGATAATAATTCACTTAATCAAGATTCAAATTTTATTGTTATGTTAAAAAATATTTTTATTTGGGAAACAAAAATTTAGGTAAACGATAAAAAAGTCGAATTCAAAAAAATATTTTGCAGCTTTTCTATACTAAACAAAAAATGCAAAACTAAACTAGAACGAAATAAGTTTATTAATTAAAGATAAAATTCAATAAAATAAATTGCAAATTTAATTAATTGATTAATGTGGAACGTAAATGGCCAATTAATTGATTAGTAGTTTTATGCACATCCGAAGTCGCTAATGCATGCTAGACTGTAACATTCCCCAGGGTTACTAAGGTCACAAGGTTGACCACGAGTAAGACATGCCACAGTTGTAGTGGTTGTGGTGGAGGTGGTGATGGGAACAGTTGTAGTGATTGTGGTGGTAACAGTTGTGGTGGTTGGTACAGTTGTGGTGGTTGGTACAGCTGTAGTGGTTGGTACAGTTTTAGTGGTTGTGGTTGTAGTGGTAACGCATACAGATACAGTTCTTGTCTTGGTCTTGGTCTTGGTCTTGGTCTTGGTCTTATAGCATTTAGTCTTGGTGATGGTTTTGGTGTTATTGCAGTATCAGTAGTGTGTTTCGATATTTAATGTCAATAAGCAAAAAAAAATAACGAAAAGAATTTTTATGAATGTAGAAAAAATGCATTATGTGGATGATGGCTTGCTAAAATTAAGTGATTGTGGGTTTATATTATCTTTTAATATTAAATCCTTTTTGTAATAGTGAGGTAATGGTAACGAAGGAACAGGTCATATATATTATACGAACAATAAATTTTTTTGATTGGTGCTGTGATGACTTCACGTATTCTTATTTATATATTAGAGATGTGCCGCGCATAGCGTGCTACGCATAAGGTTTTAGATATATTTTTTAGACATTTACTAATAAACACTTTTTATTTTGGTAATGAACGACACAACAACAAGCACACCAAAGAGGATGAATTCAAAAGCTTGGCGCGATCTGCAATGAATAAAAAAGACTAATGATACTGAAAATTATTCTGTCAACAATAAGTCGATTGAAAGAACTAGAGTTAAAAAAACGCAATAATTAATCAACACACAGATATAGTTTGAACATATAATAAAAAAAATTATTTAATGTAAAAATTTACTATTAATAATTGATGATCAATATTTTTATGTTAATTCAATCGAATAAAATCACATTCTTATATTGTATTAAAGCGGACAAATTTTATTTTTAAAATCGATTTATTGGTTCAACATTTAATCAGAATGAGGATTCTCAATACGCAATACGTCATGCATGATGGTAAAAGACTATTTCACTATAGATAGACAATATAGAATTTTGTAAATTCACCATAGCCTTTCATGCTTTAAAACTAGTAAACAGTAATAATGAAAATAATTTAAATCTTCATTCGTTAGAAAAATTTGACAAATCAATGATTTTAACTCGGAGTAATATTCACACACACACACATATATATATATATTAATATATAAATATATGTTTCCTTATTTTTTATTGCAAATAATAAAATATACAACAAACAAATAAATATAATTGATTAATTATTAAAATTAGGAGTATTATCAGAGATTAAATAAACCCTATCATCATTTCTAAGGATTGTAACGGTTTTAGGATTGACATAAATGTATCTTAGATATCCACCTTCATGTTGAGTAAGTCTGTAAAGTCCTAATGGTACAGCTTTATGTTCTTTAATCAGGAAATTAAAAAATAAATGATATTCCTTGCCTATATAATATTGTGAAAGAGAGAAATAATATAATTAATTATAATATATAAATAAATAATCATAATATTGTTATTATTAAAATTAATCTTTTTTTACCAATAAATGAAGAAGGAATATCAATTTGATACATGTGACCAGAACTAATTTTCAAACTTTGCCATTCATCATCTTGAGCATTATTGAATTTTGGAGTTGACATTTTATTATAAGGGTCATGACTGAATATAAGACGTTTTACGATAGCTGGAATATATCTATTATAAAAACTAATTTATATAATCATATAAATTTTTTAATTAATTGGTTTATTTTTTGAATATTTGTGATAATTTATTTATTTACTTGCCATTGACAAAGTAAAGTATCTAAATTGCTAGGCGTAAATACATTTCCACTTATAAAGGATGGTCGCAAAAGTGCTTGTACTGTGATAATAATAATAATAATTATAATTATAGAGAAATTATTATTATTAATTAATTAATCCATTTGTTCATTCATTAATTAAAGAAATATTTTACACTACCATAATCATCTTCTTCATTTTTTACAGAATCACTTTCACCAATCATCTTAAATGTTTCACGATAAATACACTCTACAACCACAAAACATTCTTCATTTGCTGCCATGGATTCAATATTCAAAGCAATCATTATCGAGACAGCGTCTGCAGTTCCATTAGAAGCTCTATATGTATGTACGTATGTGTGTGTGTGTGTGTATATATATATATATTTAATTATATATATTATTTAACTTTTTCTAAAATTCATATTTTTAAAATTTAACCTACTCTTCATATCTACAGGAATCACTTAATACAATACATTTATTTGCATAATTAACTCTCGCTTTATACAAATCTTTTCTTCTTAAAGGAGATCCATTAATAAAATGGACAGGATTAAATTTTGACAAAGACCTTTTTTGGTAATCATCGGGTTCGTTGGGAGATAAGATAACTATTGGTGAATGTTTGGTGGAAGTTTTTTCCCCACGGAGAACCATCATAAAGATGTCAAGATTAGCAGGAAAATTTTCACTATAATTACAAATTAAAACATGATCTTTAACATGCGGAATTTCTGATTTTTCATTGAAGCAATAAGCAGCTGCATTGTCTATATTATTTTGTATTATTTCTGAATCAATCACATTTGATTGCAAATCCGATGGTTCTCCACCGTCATCAATGTCATCTCCAGTAGCTTTAATTTTTAATTTTGTATGATCTAAATTATTTTCAGTTTGAGTATCATCATTAATATTTCTACTTTCACCGTTTTTCTTTGCAAATAAATCATGCGCAGACTGAGTTATAAAAGATAAACTCGTGTATTTGTAGGGAGTTTGAACATGTTCAACGAATCGAGCCATTTTAATAGTTATCTCAGCATTATCACAAATCACAAACCCAATCTCGTTTCCTTCTATAACATAATCTTGTGGATTTAAAAATATTTGAAATGGTGAGGCGTTTGGTGGTAATTGTTTAAATGATTCCTTGGAACTTTGTGTTATTCTGTAAATTCCAATTGAAAATAAAACTGCCCCTAATCGGTTATAAACTAGTTCTGAACATTCTAGAAATGTTTTACCAATAAAATCCTTTGGGAATGTTACAGCATAAATTTCTTGATTAATCCCATTAATATATTCAAGTGCCCAATGCAATCCTATTAATCAATCAATTAAATATATATAATAAACATATTGTAATGATTATCATCATTATCAATTATGCATTTATTTTATTTACTCTACCTTGTTTCTTTTTTGCACTAGAAATTAAATTATTTGTTACTTTTTTAGTGACGGAAGTTGTCAACAATACAATGAGTGAATAGAAACCAGGAATTATTAAACTTTGAGCCATTAACCCCATTGCTATTTCATCTATACAAATCACATCATTGGCTAATATATTTTTGGAGAGAAAAAGTTAAAAGATTTATTAATAATTTGTGAGAGAAAAAACCTACGAGTAGAATTTTAAGAATATTTAATCACCCAAGAAATCAAAATGTGGCACATTTTCAGGTAAGTGAATTTGAGCATATAATGGTATTTTATTATTATATTTCTTAATAGCCTTTGAATTAAATAAATAGCAATAAGTAAATTTTCTTTTTTAAAAATAAAATAATTTATCAAAATTAAATTACCAATGTTCTTAATATTTGTGCTGCATCATCTTCATCATCATTTTTAGAAAATTTTTTAGATAATATAAATACTACACTGGCGATATCAAGCCTAACTTTCTCAAGACTTTGACGTGAAGTTATTGACCTGTGAAATATACAGGGTATTTTTTACTTTAATTGATTGATTTATTTAATTACTTAATGAATTAATTTAATTTCATCTTTTACAATTATTATTCTATTTTCTCAATTATCTCATTTACCCTTTGACATATTGTACTCTGGTGGTAAACGCAGGATCCTCTAACAATAATGCAATATCATCTTCTGGCTATGAGATAAATAAATTGGTAGATAGAGTTAGTTGGTTTACTTTTTTTTCCAATACAATTCTTCATGCTTCATTCTTTTCCATATAATTTTCTCCCTTCTCCTATTTTTTTCAATTAATTACCTCTTCAGGATTTAACACAACAACTTCAGTATTCATTGTATCCAAACCATGATCTTGACAAAAAAATTCACGTAGAAATTCGTACAGACTGGTCCCATCAAAATCTCCAGTGACAAGGATATGCTTCATATTAAATTCAGGTTTATATGGACGAGAATATTTTGATCTTTGTCTAATAAGATCAAGAAGTTCTGATAAGTTTGAGGGAAGAAATACTGCTCCTGCTATCATAACATATAATATCACAATTCGAGTAAAGGTGTTATCTGGTACTATATCTGTTGACATTCCATTTGTACTAGATTACGTGTATTATAAATATATAATATATATATATATATATATATATATATATAGTTATTGATAGAGAAGAAATATGTGTGTCTGAGAGATATTAACTTTATAATTATTTACCAGCTCACTAATATGAAAAAAAAATATTAATTGGTTAATTTGATTGATGATTGATTAACTAATATAATAGATGAATAAAACAATTATTTGTTTTCAGAATTTATTTACCAACTGTAAAAAAAAAGGTATCCATAAAACTCAAATGTTCAACATTATCATGATGTCCATACTGTTTATAAGTTACAATATGAATGAATGCAGTTATCGTAAGAAATGTAAATAAAATAGTGGTCACTAAAATGTTGTTGTTGTTTGTTATTTGGGCGAAAAGAAAATTTTTGAATTTTATCTTGTATGGATTTTTTTTAAATATGAAAGGGACAAGAACAACAACTTACATAATTGTGCAGCCTTCCTTGTAACTGTATCTAGATTGAATAATGAACTTTTAACGGGGATAAAAAATAATGACACAGACCAATGAAGTCTAATAAACCTCATTGGATAAATATAAACCTAATAATAAGAATAATGATAATAAATAATAAAATGGTTTATTATTATTATTATCTAAAATTTAAATTTTTTTCTCAAATAAATTATCTACCAAAATTCCAGCTCCCATATAAGTATTGTCAATTTCATCATCAAATATTGTTATAAAAGAGGCTGCAATCACTGGAAACACTGATAGCCAAGTAAGCACCGAATAAACACTGATAAAACTTTGTAGAGGTTCATCTGCAAGCCAAATGTGAGGAAGATATTGAACTAAAATAATACAAGCAATAATTAAGTCTGCATTTTGATAAATTCGAGGATATGGTATCGGGTCCTGGTCGATCTTTACATATTGTGTGTTCTTTGCATGAAGGAAGGAAGAAAAATTTGGACATTAGAAAATTATAATTTCGTAAATTTAGTAAAAACTAAGAAATTTAGAATTTACCCAAATATATAAAAAGACAAATGTCATTGACATGATAACATCAAATAATTCCCAGAATCTTCCTTTTTTTGAAGTATCTAAATCAAACTTTATCCTTTTTTTCAAGCTTGGTTTCATTCCAGCTCGTTCAATGAATTTTCGCTGCTCCTGCATCCAAGCCTCATCAAATTCATCATAATCACCACCAGGACCCTTATGAACTGGTGGTATTAAACTTGGCATTTTACTTATACTATTTGTTTTCTTTTTTTCATTTTTCTTTTTAGTTGTAAATGTTAAACTTTTTGGTTTCATGAATACACCTCTCCGATGTCTATCTTGTTGTAATTGTTGTAGTTGTTCCGGGTTGGCGCTGTAGCCGTTAGCATCGGCATTGGAGGAACCATTGCTACTATTATTTAATAATGGCGTATTTTCATTCATTTTCAAAAAAAAATAATTGATAAAGTTTGAAATTTTAACAAATTTTTATTTTACAAATTTATTTTTTAAAGGAATAAACACATTTCGGGTTTCTTTTGATTGATTATCTGATAATTTCACACCGAATTGTAATATCAAAAATAATCTCACAAATGTCCTACATAACATATTGTAAAATTCTAAATATAGATAAATTTCAAAATTTATATATTGATGTTACGTTAGATCGGAAATTTTCATTACATCATAATAATAACAATAAAATTATAACGGTAATAGTAAGTATTTTTTTTTTAAGTACTAGTATTAAAATATCCAGCCCACCGCCCATGGCTCTAAAAATCCCGTGCAGTAGAAATATACAATTATCTTGACATCTTGCTAATTAAACCAACTATTTAAAGAAGTTAATACTATATAAATTTAAGGTTTTGTTATTGTTTAATTTTGGATATTATAACACAGTTGATACGATTCATTGAACTGACCTTTAACCGCTCTTCTTAATCGGCCTTCTTTTAACCAGTTTAGAGACCACATTTAAATACTGGTCATTCGGTCCGTCTAATACTATTACTACCTGTAATTATAGTGATTTATCAAATAACTTATTAGACAAAATAATGTATTCATCAAAAAAGAATATTATAAATATTGTTTTCACCAAGTCTATTTCTTTTTTTTTTTTGTAGATAAATTCCCAGCTGACGAAAACGAACTCTCAGATTGTACTGAGTTTGCCGGTATTGCCAAGTAAATTCTTGTTTTGAAATTGAACTTGAACAGGAAAGTAGATTCAGATCTATTTTGATAATCTCCATTTAAAAAAATTTATAAAACCTTTCATGATCAAAAGGTTTGCCACAAATATTATTACCTTCTTTATTACCATTATCATCATCTTTTATTTTGCTACGAGTATTGTGTTTTTTTCTCAGCCGGCTGACATCGTCGTTAATATGTAGGTAGAAGCAAGATGTGAATTTAACTCTACAACAGTTCTTAACCACTCTTTCTATCCAATAAAACTTCTCGATATAATCCCAGACAGAAGATATGCAGCAAAGAGTGCCAATATAATTTTTAATTTTCTGTATGGCGATTGATCAAAAAGTCCAAATAATTCTTTTCCATCATACTTTCAACTTATTGGTCAGCGTGCTTCCTTGAAAATATATTAATTAATATATCAATTTGACATTGTGTATATCAATTATTGATTGGCATATCAAAGATTGTTTTGTAAAAAAAAAAATGGATAAATAACCAGGCCCTGGGAAGCAGAGTTTGGCAATGGACAATGTCCAATGACCTTTTCATTGGATCATTGGACCATTGGACATATGTGTCCAGGTCGTCCATTCAGGGGTAATTTTTGCGCAGCTTTGTTGGCAATGGACAATGTCCAATGGTCCATTCATGTAAATCATTGCCTAAATAAAAAATTTAACTTTTAAAAATTTTTTTTTTCCAATTTT